>OX421507.1:31696881-31707381 GCA_949126835.1 Anisus vortex
ATTTGGTTCAACATGAAAGTTGTTTTAAGCAAACAAAGAGGTCATCTCTACTTAGCACTTAGCAGTGACAAAATGTGTATCTGACATTATACATTGAGCAAGAACATTCAAGACAAAGCGCTCATTAATTGATACAGACTGATTACATTTAAAAGAGATTTTATGCTTATCTTATTTAATTAAGCATATCTATAAGTAATTGGAAAACAAATTTTGTTTGTATTATTAATTTAATAAATATAATAGACCTATTTAATAGCACTGTTTTATGTAATTTCTTTAATTATTTATGTTTAAAAGATAAACTCCGTAAATGGACAAACCATTAATACAGGGAATGTGTATTTACAACAGTTTAACGTAAATTAATTTTAATTCTTTAATGATTAAATCTTGTAATGAAGACCATAAAGTTGGATTTATATAAAGAAATAATAATTAGTCATATTACAAAACATAACTCGTTTGGCTTCACTATTGAATCAAATGCGAAAACGGGTTTTTAATTAGAGGGAGATAATTAACCCGTTTTATCTGCGCTAATAGTTCTAATATGTTTCTTTTATAAAATAATAAATTTATTTAAATGACTTTAATTTATAACTTACAAGTTTTCAAACTGTAAAAAAGAATTTCAACATTTTATAACGATTATATGACTTAAGAATGTATATGTTTATTTTTAACAATTACATTATTTACCTAGTTTGTATGATTACAAAGTATCGATTCCGCTTTAATATGATTGTTCTCTTTCCTACGTAATAACACATAATATATAAAAGGACATCTCAGTAGTTCTGAGATCAAAATATTACCTATAACCTTTGCAATCACCTGCTGGTATGGTAATACCACCACATTGAACAAACATCGGATAGACCGCCTAATAAACAAAGCCTCTCGTACTACACAGACAGAATTACCATCTCTTGCGGATATTTTCAGTTCAAGGTGCCTGTCTATGATTGATAAAATCCTCCAAGATCATGCACACCCGCTTCATGATAGTGACATAATATCTAGTCGAAGTGGTCGGCTTCTTTCTATAAGGGCAAGAACAGATAGATTTAAGAACTCTTTTGTTCCACTGTCAGTGAGACTCTTTTAAAAGAATCATCTTTCAGCCAGAAAATACAATGGCTCAATAGCTGACTCCTAAATAATAGGCCTACTTTTTTCTTGTATGATAAATGGTATGATAGTGTGCGTGAATGTCTATTGTGTTTGAGTACAAATGGCTCTTTAATATTGTTTTAGGTATGCAGAAAGACGGAATTTATGTAATCAAGTCAATTTTCCATTCATTTGGATCAATAAAGCAATCTTATCTTATCTTATCTTATAAATATTAACAGGTGTTAGATCTTCATCTGGACAACCAAATGAAAATGTTTAGACAATAATAATTACCATAAATGTAAAAGCTTAGTAATAAAATATTGTGTTTGATTAAATGTAAATACGACTAACCCATAAAAACAAAGTTTTATTATACTCCCTTTCTTTGTAAACTAAATTTATATTTGATTTATATTTTGATAGATTAAAAAAAATTATCAGACCTTATGAATTTCCACACTAAAATTTTGCGCATCCTTTTTGTTCTAGCTTTTGCCCGAAAAAAAAACATAAAATGATAACTAGCTTTGCTTCGGCTACATTGTGTCGTTTTAATTATATTTATTTCGTAAAAACGAACATATCCGAAAAGTTTATGTACTGTCGTCTCTTCCGGTAGAGGCAGCCATGTTTGACGTAAAATATTTTCCTCGATTCGCAAATTGGTCGAATGAATTCGTGACTATTCCAAACGCTTTGATGCTGAAAATTATTTGATAGAATGTATTGTTAGTCTGAACAAGTCTGCTGGCCAAGTTTCGACTCGATTGGACGACGGGAATGGGTCAAAATATCGATGCAAAGTTTTGCAACCAAGCAGACAGACGGTACGAGTTTAAAAAAAGGGAGTAATAACAAGAAAACCGTAAAAACACAGTTTTTATTATACTCCTTTTTTTTGCAAACTAAGTTTACCATTTCCACTTTACTACAAAACTTAAATTTCGAATCGGTAATTTCGGCCAATACATAACTAATTATAACGATTGCGCATTTTTCTTTTAAATGCATAAAGCCACGATCGTCGCTTCGTTATTGAGCATCCTTTTTTTTATAGCTTTGGCTCGCAAAAACCGTAAAAAGATAACTTGCTCTGTTTCGGCTATATTGTGTCGTTTTCACACTGAGCTCTAATATATGGAGTGCTCAAAGGAAGTAAATTGTAGGAGAAAATGCGGACTTTTTAATATAGATATGTGCACCCTGTCCTGAACTATATATACATAAAATTGTGGATTAATTGATATAAATTAGCGTCTAAATAATACATATATACTATTATACATTAATATTACTTACTCAGTTAATTAACATATATAAGCGTATGTGGTATTCAAAGAATTATTCAGACAAATGAGCAACCATTTCATCTTTGTAGCCTACTTGACAAAAAAATGAAGCCGGTACTTATTTAAATTAACACAACACTAGTATAAGAGAGTATATATAAAGTCTATGTAAAATAGTTAATTTTTATCAAATTACAATGACGCAATTACAAAAAGTTTTCTAATTTTATGTAATTTTATGTATATATAGTTCAGGACAGGGTGCACCTATCTATATTAACAAGTCCGCATTTGCTCCCATTTTTTCTTCTCTATTTTAATTGCTTGAGCACTCCATGTATATAGAGCTCAGTGCGTTTTCATTCTCTGCATCTTTTTATTTCGTAAAAACCAACATATCCGAAAAGTTTACTTACTTCCGTCTCTTCCGGTAGAGGCAGCCATGTTGGACGTGGAATATATTTCTCGATTCGCAAATTGGTCGAATGAATTCGTGACTATTCTAAATGCTATGATGCTGAAAATTTGATAGAATGTATTGTTAGTCGGGACAAGTCTGCTGGCCAAGTTTCGGCTCGATTGGACGACCGTAAATGGTCGAAAAACCGGTGCAAAGTTTTGCTATCAAGCAAGCAGACAGACAGACAGACAGACAGAAAATAGAAGTTAATAGAAAGGGAGTAAAAAGGATGATGATCACAAACAAGTTACTTTAATATTAAATATAAAACCCTGTAACGATTTTCTATATAAATTTCCTTTGCTTTTGGCCTTTGTCTCGCTACGGAGTTAAATTAATTGTCTTATAAATAATATTTTTCAAAAAGTATAATAGAGCAGGTTGACTTTTAGGCTGTTGGCAGGCTGAATGATTTAGAAAACCTAGTTTGGCACACTATTTCCATTGAAATCATTTTATTTATCAATATTACAGTTTATGATTATTTGACATACCGTACATACATCAAAAGGTAATTGAAAAATAAATGTAAAAAGTTTATAATCATTCGTAAAATTCGCACCGATGTAATCAACGTAGAGAGTGACCATCTCCTTCATAAGGGTGAACAAGCCCTTATTGTGAAATCTATTTTAACAATAAATAAAAGTAACTTTATAGAATAAAAAAAATGGTATTTTTTGTATTACAAAGGCCTCCTTTTGAACCACTATATTTTAAAAAAATATAATGTAACGATTTAATAACGACACAAAAAATGATTACACCTGACATTTTTTTCTTTTAAATGTATAGCTCTTTTAAAAATTGTTAACATTAAAAATCTATATCATTTCTTATCTTAGGCCTATACATTAGACGTTCTTTCTATAGAGAGGATTATTGCGTCCTACGTTCATCCGTTGTTTGAGTATAGTCCTGCATTTCAATTAGTGTTACATTTTGATGTTAAGCTACTGGTCTTCCTGGTCAGTTCAGGCAACCCATTTTATGTCCGGATGCCACTCGGGAACAAAAGGTACATATATGTATTTGTTCTCGATAAAAGGGATACGATAATCCAATCATAATATCATTACGCCTTTATAGTATTCATTTTGTGCATGAGTATAACCTGAGTTTTCAACTAAATAAAATTAAATTAAATGTATAAGTGTATAGAATGCATTACTTATTCAGATAATAATAATATTTTTGGCATTCAACGCATTCAATCGAGAAAGATCAACAGCCATTTTGTTGAGTTCATTTTCATGGCTGCATTTTCGGAAAGTGCTTGAATTAATTGTAAGGCCTCGGCATACTAGGGGATGTTTTGCCAGCACTATGCCCAGCCGTTTTTACTTTACCCAAACTAAGTATCCATCAGAGCTAGGTAAACTCAGGGACACCCTCGAGTCCAGGGAAAAAAGCATAGCCTTCACCAGGTTTCGAACCAAGGACCTTCGGTCTAAGATTGCCTCTGAGCTATAGATCTATATAGTTTGTATTTAAAATTTCGTTGGAGAAACATGTAATTGATTTCTGAGTGTACATATAGTTTCTACTTTTCACAAAAGACTTTATTTTTTATCTAAGGTGTTAAAGACACTTAATCTTATCGCGTGGATGGTGGGACTGTTTCTATAGCAATGGCGAACCTATGGCACGCGTGCCACAGCTGGCACGCAGAGCCATTTATGTGGGCACGCGAGCATTTACAAAAAATAGCACAGCTTAGTTATGGCCCAACCGCTAGGGATGGGATGGGACCAGAAAAGGTTGTTTGGATACTATAGTGACGGGGCACCTTGCATGATAGGGGAGGCATCTGGTTTCATGCATTTTTTTGTTAAAGAAGCAAAACACCCAGTCGCTCGCAGTTTCACTGTATTATATACCAAAGATAAAGCTCTTTGTGCCAGGGATAGCAGCATACGTCATGGCTCGAGTTTTGCTCTGAATTGTCGATAGTCTCATGCACTTCTTGCAGCAGCAACAAGGACAGCTGCAACAACATCAGCAGTACCATCAGCAACTGCAGCAGCAACTACAACTCCAGCTACCCCAGCAACAACCTCAACATCAGCAGCGCTGCAGCCCCAACACCAGCAACAATCTCAACATCAGCAGCTTCAGCATCAGTTGCTACAGCAGCAGCTACCCCAACACAAGCAACAACCTTATCACCAGCAGCTACAACTTCAGCAGCAGCACCACCAACACCAGCAACAACCTCAACACCAGCAGCAGCATCACTCTCATCATCAGCAGCAGCAAATCCAACACAACCTCAATACCAACAGCAGCATCTACATCAGCATTACCATCAGCAACTGCAGCAGCAACCACAACCCCAGCAACAACAGATGCATCAGGAGGGTGGTACGACCTTGGAAGACTGCGTAACGCTCACTGTGCTGTAGGACAGTGGCATTAGCATAGGTGAACAAAACCAAAAACGCTTTTTAAAGTTAGCCTATGTAAATGTATGTGGCCTGCTGAGGAGAATAATGTATCCAGAGTTTGTTGATAAGATAAATATGTTTAAATTTATAGGCCTTTCGGAAACAAAACTTAACAAGGACAAGGTGGAAGATATCGATACTATAAGTATAGAACACTTTACCCTTTTCCACAAATTTAGACACCAATAGTAGATCGGGGGGGGGGGGGGGGACTGAGTGTAGCCATAAAAAAATGACCTAGTTGACAAAACTAAAATATTAAGATGTGACAATAATGAAATGATTTGGCTACAAATAGGAGCAGAAAACAATCCTTTATTAATTCTAATTATTTATACCCCACCCGAGAATTCCCCATATGCCCAACCTGATTTTTTCAATATCATAGAAAAGGAAATAATCGATAAAAGAAATATCACTAAATATAATCATAATGGGTGATTTTAACGCTCATACCAAAGAAAGAGAAGATTACATAATAGACTCCATAACAAGTCCCCAGAAACTCTATGTAGAAATAAGTGTCCAGACAGAAGAAACGCTTAAAAGAAAAGACATTCCACTCAAACGTATAATCGTAGATATGACAATACCGAATAACTGGGGTCGCAAACTAATCGAAACATGTAAAAACACAAACATGTTAATAATGAATGGAAGGGAGGGGTTACTGTCACATAAACCTACGACTACATTTAGCACAGTAATCGATTATGTACTAGTAAACAATGACCTTTTTCACAAAATTAGGAATCTAATAATCCACGACTTTGATAACTTATTTTCAGATATCCATTGTTAAATATCATGTGAATATGAGATTGAGATTGGTGGAGCAAATAAACCTGGAAATGCGAGTAGACGACTAAATAATACACCAGTGGTAGAGATCATTAAACCGTGGGTGCAAACTAAATCTAAGAACTATTTTTTGAAATGGTAGAAAAACAAAACAAAAACAGTATAAATCTGAAACTAGACGAATTACTAGAAAGAAGTGACCTTTGTAACTCCCCTGAAAACAAAAAACAAGAAATAAATAACATAGTAGAGGAAAAAAATAAAATATTAATACAATCGGCAACTGAAACATTTGGCACAAATTGATACCCTAATGATAAAAATAACCTTAAAAAAAATAAACCCTGGTTTACACTTATATGTAGACAAAAACGAAGATTATACCTTAAAGCAAGAAGAATGAATAGTACCCTCAAAACCAAAGGCTCACTTGAAAGTTTAAAAACACACAGTAAAAGCTACAAGCGTGAAATGAACACCGCTATAAATAAATATGAAAACAAAATGAGAAATAAAATAAAAAATCTGAAAGGAAAGAATCCAAAAGAATACTGGCGTATCCTAAAGGATAAAAACAGAAAAGAAGATTATAATGAAATTAGTATTGACGAATTGTTCCATTTTTTCAAATCCCAAAACGAAACGACAGACAACTGTTGCATGAATCCAATAAAAACCAATTTAACCGCACCTAATTTAGATACGACAAGACTTAATGGTGAAATATCATATAATGAAGTGTTATCAGCCATCAATAAAACAAGTAATAATAAAAGCTGCGGACAAGATAACATTTTTTATGAATATATAAAATGCACAAAGGTTATAATGATACCCACATACGTAAAATTATTTAATGTTATCATAAAAGATGGAATTTTCCCCGAAAGCTGGTCACTAGGGATGATATGTCCAATATATAAAAATAAAGGCAGCAAGGCAAAACCCGAAAACTTTAGACCAATTACCTTATTATCATGCTTAGGTAAACTATTCTCATCCATTCTTAATGTACGAATGGAGATGTTCCTTGAAGAGCACAACTTATTAAACGAGAATCAAATGGGTTTTAGAGAAGGTTATTCTACAAGAAGCATCATTTATCCTATATGCGCTTAGCTTTTTAATAAAAAATTAAGGTGACAAACTGTTCTGTGCATTCATTGATCTAAAAAGAGCTTTCCCGTCTATTAAAAGAAAATTACTCTGGGCGAAAATGTTAGATATAGGCATAGATGGAATTTTCCTTAAATGTATACAGGGGTTATATAGAGATATTAAATCGACAGTAAAATTAAATACAAACCTGTCACCGTTATTTAACTGCGAAGCAGGACTAAGAGAGGGAGATAATCTGAGCCCTCTATTATTTTCTATGTTTATTATTGACTTAGATTCTTATTTAGAACTAAAAGGCGCAAGTAGCTTAACTATCAGCAACGATAACAACGCAGATATACTAAAAATATTCACATTATTATATGCTGACGACACAACAATCCTAGCTAAAACTGCAAAAGAATTACAGAAAAACTTTAACATTTACAGTAACTATTGCAAGGAGAACCACTTAAACATAAATGAAGATAAGACCAAAATAATGATATTCGGTAGAAAGGGTAGGGTAGGAAATCACACATTTGTTCTAAATAATAATATAATAGAAAAAGTTTCTAAATTTAAATACCTGGGAATAATCTTCTCAGCAAACGGTTCTTTCTCAGAACACAGAAAATATTGTAAGATGAAAGGTACTAATGCTATGTTCAACCTTCTCAGAAAATGCCATACACTAAGCTTGCCCACAGATAGTCAAATTGATCTATTTGACCAAACAGTACTACCTATACTAACTTACGGTTGCGAACTATGGGGTATGGAAAATTGTAACATTTTAGAAAAAAGTAGACTAAGATATTTTAAAATGATTTTAAAATTGAACACAAAAACACCAAATTATGTAGTCCTAGGCGAAACAGGCAAACTTTATAGAAGATCATTTATTAAAAAAGAATGTTACACTTCTGGATCAAAATAGCGACCGGTAAACAAAGCAGAATTTCTAAAATAATTTATAACATTTTACTTAAAGAGCACCTGGTTGAAAAATGCAAATGGTCCGCCAATATAAAGTTACAACTAGAACAACTAGGATTAGAATATATTTGGTTAGAACAAGATATAATAGACACTAAACTTTCAAAATCAATAATTAGCTTACGTATAAATAATCAAATTAAACAAGAACTTTATGAGAGTATGCAAATAAGCAATAAAGGTAAATTATATAGCGCTCTAAAATATAAATCTGACTGGGAAAATATTCCACCCTTTTAAAATAAATTACATCTGAAAGAAGCTATCTATAATATACTAAAAATACGAACAAGTAACAATAATTTCCCCGTTGAACTGGATCGCCACTCCAGAATAGATTATAATTTAAGATTATGTCCCCTTTGCTTAAAAGATATAGGAGATGGATTTCACTATTTACTCCAATGTGTGCACTTTAATGCCCAACGAAAAATGTATCTAAAAAAATATTACTATAACAGACCTAATGTAGAAAAAATGTCGGAACTGCTTAATTCTAGCTCTCTAAAAGAACTTAAAAAACTAAGCATATTTTCAAAAATATTAGTATCTGCTTTTAAAATGAAAACAAGAAAACCGTAAAAACGAAGTTTTTATTATACTCCCTTTATTTGCAAACTAGGTTTACCATCATGTAATTAAATAATTGATTGACTACTGCAAATGAAACGTACAGAAAAAATATCTGTGTTGCAAATCTAACAAATATCTCATTACTCCGTATGAATTGTTCTAAAAATAATCGTAGCGCATAATTTTTTTTTCTAGCTTTGCGCCAAAAAACTATAAAAAGTTACACGGGCATTTTTAACGCGAAATTAAAATATTGCTTATACTTTCCTTTTAAGAAATGAATATTGTCAAAAGTGTAGTATTATTAGGTCGTTTTAACTGAAAATTTGATAGGATGTATTGTTAGTCGGGGCAAGTCTGCTGTCCAAATTTCAGCTTGATCGGACCCCGGGAAGTGGTCGAAAAATCGAAGCCAATTTTTGCACCACGATTGGCGATTGACGATTGCAGACATTGCAACTTAAAATAAAGGGAGTAACAAGAAAACCGTAAAAACGAAGTTTTCATTATACTCCCTTTATTTGCAAACTAAGTTTACCATCATGTAATTAAATAATTGATTGACTACTGCAAATGAAACGTACAGAAAAAATATCTGTGTCGCAAATCTCAAAAATATCTCCTTACTCCGTATGAATTGTTCTAAAAATAATCGTAGCGCATAATTATTTTTTTTTCTCGCTTTGCGCCGAAAAACTATAAAAAGTTGCACGGGCATTTTTAACGCGAAATTAAAATATTTCTTATACTTTCATTTTAAGAAATGAATATTGTCATAAGTGTAGTATTATTACGTCGTTTTAACTGAAAATTTGATAGGATGTATTGTTAGGCGCCACAAATCTGCTGTCCAAATTTCAGCTCGATCGGACCACGGGAAGTGGTCGAAAAATCGAAGCCAATTTTTGCACCACGATTGCAGACATTGCAACTTAAAATAAAGGGAGTAAAAAGGTTAGAAATGTTTAAGTATTTTAACATTTGGTTTGTCACTATGTTAATGGGAGATAATCGTGGAAGTATTGTAATATACTAAGCTGCAAGAAAAATTGTGAATGATTTCTTAAATGTTCGTTCTCACTACGTTAATGCTGTGCTGGTCTAATGAAAGTGATGTACCTGTATGTCTATGTTAGTAAATTAAGTTGTCGTTTTTTTTTTTTTTTTTTTTTTTTTTTTTTTTTTCCTCCCAAAAATTTTAAATTATCCCCCCTGAATTTTATTTAAGGATACCTTTAATTAATACATTTTTTATTACCTTCATTTTTATTACTAATATTGGTATTACTATTATTGTTCAATTTATTATTCACAAATGCTATAATTTTCTTATGTTTTTGACTATGCCGTTATTGTACCTATGTACTATGTGGCAAATAAATATTGTTCATTGTTCATTGTTCATTGTTCATTGATGAGGTCACGGCAAAGTACAATACTTTATTCATGTACAAAATAATGTCAGGTGGCTTAGCAGAGGACGAATATTGGAAAGATTTGCAGCATACTTGGATGACATTAAGCTGTTTATGATTCAAATTGGGCAGGATCATCCACAGATCATTGATATGATCTGGCTTACCAGCCTAATGTTTTTTTTACATATTTCATAGCACACTTAAATGAACTGAATGAAAAAACTGCTAGTTTTAGGAAAAACAGCAGAATTTATCTTTTGTGATATCAGAACATTTGAAAAAAAACTGCAGGT
>OX421507.1:33060081-33085081 GCA_949126835.1 Anisus vortex
CAAAAACAGAAATTATGTAAATCTAATAAGTAGGCTAATGTAAACTTAAAAATCTTCTAATGGAGTAATAAGTCCAGCGGTCTTTCTCCTCTCTCTCCCTTTCTCCTCTCTCCCTTTCTCCTCTCTCCCTTTCTACTCTCTCTCACTTTCTCCTCTCCCTTTTTCTCCCCTCTCCCTTTCTCCTCTCTCTCTCTCCCTTTCTCCTCTCTCTCCCTTTCTCCTCTCTTTCCCTTTCTCCTCTCTCTCCCTTTCTCCTCTCTCTCCCTTTCTCCTCTCTCTCCCTTTCTCCTCTCTCTCCCTTTCTCCTCTCTCTCCCTTTCTCCTTTCTCTCCCTTTCTCCTCTCTCTCCCTTTCTCCTCTCTCTCCCTTTCTCTTCTCTCTCTCTTTCTCCTCTCTCTCCCTTTCTCCTCTCTCTCCCTTTCTCCTCTCTCTCCCTTTCCCCTCTCTCACACTTTCTCCTCTCTCTCTCCCTTTCTCCTCTCTCTCCCTTTCTCCTCCCTCTCCCTTTCTCTTCTCTCTCCCTTTCTCTTCTATCTTCCTTTCTCCTCTCTCTCCCTTTCTCTTCTCTCTCCCTTTCTCTTCTCTCTCCCTTTCTCTTCTCTCTCCCTTTCTCCTCCCTCTCCCTTTCTCTTCTCTCCCTATCTCCCCTCTCCCTTTCTCCTCTCTCCCTTTCTCCCCTCTTCCTTTCTCCTCTCTCTCTCCTTTGCTCCTCTCTCTCACTTTCTCCTCTCTCTCCATTTTTCCTCTCTCTCTCCCTTTCTCCTCTCTCTCTCCTTTTCTCTATCTCTCTCCCTATCTCCCCTCTCCCTTTCACCTCTCTACCTTTCTCCCCTCTCCCTTTCTCCTCTCTCCCTTTCTCCCCTCTTCCTTTCTCCTCTCTCTCTCCTTTGCTCCTCTCTCTCACTTTCTCCTCTCTCTACATTTTTCCTCTCTCTCTCCCTTTCTCCTCTCTCTCCTTTTCTCTATCTCTCTCTCTCTTTCTTTCTTTCCCTTTTTTAAAAACCAACATAGACATTCATATATAAACACATTTTACTATGTATATATAAGTATTTTTGCCAAATTGATAATTCAGGTTTTTGTTTTACCATAATTATTTCTGACAATTTAATAATCCATTTTTTTTATCATAAGTATTTTTGACAATTTGATAATCCACTAATTTGACCATAAGTATTTTTGACAATTTGATAATCCACTAATTTGACCATAAGTATTTTTGACAATTTGATAATCCACTAATTTGACCATAAGTATTTTTGACAATTTGATAATCCACTAATTTGACCATAAGTATTTTTGACAATTTGATAATCCACTAATTTGACTATAAGTATTACTGACAGTTTGATAAATTAGTATTTTGACCATAAGTATTTCTTTCGTTTTGACGCTCCAGTATTTTGGTCACAAGTATTACTAGCTTCTTACCAAGTAGCCTAAAGTATTGTGTATGAGTTTGTATGAACTAATAAATATATTTGTGTATAAGTGTTTACATATATGTGTATGTGTGTACATGTATGTGTATGTGTGTACATGTATGTGTATGTTTGTACATGTATGTGTATGTGTGTACATGTATGTGTATGTGTGTTTGTCTGTTTAGAATAATTGTTAAAGAACGGTGATTTAGAGGAGTTTGTGGGAGTTGACTGCCATTGAGAAATTGTCTTATTTCATTCGATTAACCATGTCCTTTTATCCGGACTCATTTGCCAAATTGTAGCCTAGTAGGAAATACCAGGAACTTGTGGTTGGCAGGAGTACTTGGCCCAATAATTAGACATCAGTTTCAATCACGTTTACTCGCGCTGCAAACAATATCAAACTGGGCACCAATACATTGTCTTACAGTGTGTCTTACAGTGTGTCTTACCGTGTGTCTTACAACCAGCATAGATTCATAACCAGACGAAAACCAACGTTACAAGGCATTAGTTTAGCACTGGAAGATAGTCGAAATCGTCTTGTTCCTCACCACGTAGGCAACAATTGAAGAAGGGTGAAACTGTGTTGCAAAACAACAACGGCGGGCGAAATCGTAATGGCCAAATTCAGCGATACCAAGACAAGTCGTGTATCGGAGACGTTTCTCTGGGCGATATTTGTGTCAGTGTCAGACTACTGTAAATGTAAGAACTTCACTGGTCGCTGGTCTGTGGAACAACGAACTTTTATTCTACAATCTTTGAAAACTCTTTCTTACAGTCATTCACTCAGTATTCATACTGTGTCCATGAACACAACTCACTAGATTCTATGTCAAGCCAGTCACATTAACAATATAACAGAGCTATCAAGTTCTGTCAACACATTACAATAATACAATCCATTGTGTGTACTAAGTTTCAGTCACTTTATAATTACAACGCCTCTTACACACTTACAATTACACAGTCACCATTACTGTTGGTGCTCGGTAAATAAGGCAACAGTAAATTGGGCAACGGTCTTTTTGGCATAGGTAATTTGGGCAATACTCGCATATCGGTAAATTTGGCAACGGTAAAAATGGCAAACATATATTCATATAATATCTACTGTTTTTATTGAAACTGGTGATAGGATTACACTCTTGTCTCAATGAAAGATTAAGTTAGTATGGGGCCTCTAAGTAAAGTATTAGGGATACTCACAAATAGGGATGTTAAACGAAAACCGGAATACCGGATTCCGGTTTTGAAACCTAAAACCGGTTTTGAAAATCAAAACCGAATTTCGGTTTGTTGGTTGGAAGTTGGAAGATAATCATTACTTCAAGTAGAGGACTTTTTTTTTTGGTTCTGATTGAAATATTTTAAATAAATAATGTTGGATTCGCACAAAAGCATTCTTGAAATGCCTTGCTAACACTATTTAATCTAGATATTGTGTTTCTTGTGATTCCAAATACCAACTATGGCTTGTGATAAAAACAACATCAAACCAATTGTTAAGTTACAGTTACAATTAACATGAATCTTTTTACTTGTTGGCTCATCTTTTAGATGTTCGCGCCTCTTTGATGTACGCAATAGAGAGAGGCAAACTAGCCCTTCCCTGTGACCCTGAACAATTATTCGGCTAGGCACCGCGTCTGTGCTTTATTGTTAACGGGACTATTTAATACACATTCTTTTGATTGGTGCTACGCGAAGCCTTTCAATACAGATATTATTTTACAAGTTAGCATATTATATGCCACTTCATATGCTTCTTAGTATTTTGATTATGGTCAACGATAATCGGAAATTTGATTATCACTATTAAAAAATTGAAAGGTTTTATCGGTTTTACCGGTTATCGTTTTTAATCAATAAGCCCACTTTTGTTTTTAGTTCTAAAGAATTTTATGGGAAAGTGTACAAAATCATATTGTATTCACACCAATCAACCATTTGAATGCCCTGCAAACACTAATTAAGTTTGAACTACTTTTCAAATATAGCCTATCTACAAAACTAAGCACATTAAGCTATTCCGGCCTGTGAGTGACGTGTGATATTGCGCGGGAAGGGGGGAACCGAGATCCGGTTTTAAACCGGTTTTATAGAACTGAAAACCGGTTTTGATAAAAAACCGGTTTTAACATCCCTGCTCACAAAGAATCGTTCTGTTTTTACTTATATAAAAGACTCATTCTAAACAGAAAAGTTATGAGTTGTTGAATGTTCGGGCTCACGCCTGTAAATCGATTTTTAAGTCTGTGTGAAATACTAACAGTGAAAGGGGATGTGGGAAATTGTCCTTGAAAATTGCATGAGGTGCATTGGAGTGGGCTGTCCCAGGGGTGTCATAAACCTCCTGCCGCACTCCCTAAAAATCATTCGTTCTCCTTGTAATTGATAAAAACCTGAAATATTTACAATATGCAGATGAGGAACAATTAGTTGGGTCACAAATAATCTAGCACTATGACTTGAGAAGTTTCGATTCTCATCATTCTATACTGTCCTGTAGTAATAAATGAAGATGACTTAACACATCTACATGTTAACAACTGTTCAATGTTAACACTTTGACAACAAATATTAGGGTTGTAAATCTTACTATATCTATCTTTCAACATCCATCTATCTTTCTATCTATCATTCTTTCTTACTTTCCATCTCTATACTAAGTTGTCTGTGCATTTATCAATCAGTCTCTCTCTCTCTCTCTCTCTCTCTCACTCTCTCTCTCTGTATACACATGATAAATTCCCCGGCGTTGCTCGGGTGATATTAAAACAGGCCTGTATAAGTTACAAATAAATAATTTATAATCTACATAGAACAGAAAGCTGTAAATCTAATCATTTTAAAAAATATTTTTTTTTTTTTTACTGAAGACATTTAGGAAAGTAGGCTAATTAAAAAAAAATATTGTAATCGGGTTAAAAATAGGCAAATCTTTGTATTTAACAAAAGTGCCCGGTGTTGCCCTTGGATTTACAATCTTTGAAAAAAAAAATTATAATAATTGGAAAAAAAAGGTATAGACTAACTAGAGAATCGAGCCCGGGGGTCGCGCATGGCAGTTTGATAACGTTATCCACTCAGCTAGTGGGAACACATGTGCCAAGTCAATTGCAAACGTAAAATAAAAGGCAATAAGGTTTGATTGGTTTAACATATCAAACAGAGCTCTTTATATATTATATAAGGCTACAGGTTTTCAGAATCTTAAGTTTTCCTAAATTTTGTAAATAACAAATTGTCTAAATTTATGTAAATTTTAAAATGACCGGGCATAACAGACTATTAGACGACGTGTATTCCGAAGGCTAGACGTTGGAACCAATTAAGATTGCCTACGTGGGATGTCTCCTGAGAACGCAGAACACTGGTCCAGCGGTTAGTTCACCGGACTGTCAACCAAAAACCAACGGACAGGTGGCGGGTTCTAGCCCTGCCACCGACGGATCCCTGTCGCCCTGCATGAGTTTTGGGCCTAGTGGACGTAATAATCTTCTTTCTAGAAAGAACGTCTGTAAATTTATAAGACACATGTGCTCCAAGACTTCCCTCTTTATGAAAGAGCTCGCAACAGGTTCTGGCCACAGTTGTCCTTCTCTAACTCAAACTACATGAAAAAGAGACAGCCCTGGAAACCTCTGTGAAATTCACCATAGCTATAGGCCTTGTTGTTTGAACCCCTCCATTGACAATATTGAGAACGAAGAAGAAGAAGATCCAGCCTTTGCTACCACCCACAAAGAAATGAAGAAAGCGTAAAACCGCATTAAACACACATTGGCGCGGCTAATCATGTACGTTCAATATTAATTTACCAATGCACATCATTAAAGAAACAAAAAAACTGAACGGTCTAGGCCTCAAACTATTGTCGATTTTAATATGCCTTTAACCAGTTTATACAAATGTTACAACTCTTTTTGACTGATTCTTATAACGTAATTTTAATTCCTTTGTTAACTCTTTCCATACGTAAAATCAAGCCGAGTCATAACGTTACGGCATACAGTATGGCAAAACGTATCGAAAGAGTTAATGAAAATAAGTAGGCCATTACAAAACAAACAGGTATAGATTTGTTAAATATTATATTATTATAGTGTTTGTTTCGTTATAATAGGCCTTCCTATTGGCTATTATAAACTCTTTAAATTTCAGTGAGATTGTTTTCATTTTTTTGTGTCTATTGATTGTAGAAAGTGACTAACTTTGGACTTTGGATATCTGCATGAAAACCACCTTTTTTTTCCACGTGTCCGTCCAAAGCTCATTGGCAAGTCTTAAGGTGGCCTGTGTCACAGGCTGAAGGCGCGTCTCTGATTATGTGCAGATTGTGCGTACGCTTATCAGGCTTTTGTGAGGTCGTTGTCTTAGGATATGAAGAGAGACGACTTTCAAACCTATTTATATTTGTAGCTATCTCAGCAAAAAGGATTGACGAAATGCAACAGTTCTACAACGTTTATTGACAAGAAGTTTCTATATGTATATCAAAGGTTACATACATCCAATATATACAAATAGAGGTAGATGAGAGTCGATCGAGTACAGTGTCGTCGGCTAACTTAACTACTCGCTATCAAGTAACTCCGAACTGTCAACTGTGTATGTAAGACCTACTTCGACTCTGTGTATCTAGCGACTGTCTCTGCTTAGCTACGGTCTGCTCTCTCTCTCTAGCCCTCGCTTGTCTGTCTATTTATCCTCCCAAATTTTCAGTTTCTCAGGCTTGCCAGAAACATCTGCGAACAATGGACCATATCCAGTTACCCTGGGTTGCCAGTGGTCTGTTGGGGAAAGGGGGGGAATAGAATAGGGGTGGAGTCTGACCTCACCTGACTCTGGGCCGCGGGACCTCCAACGGTGTGTTCAACTACTCTTGAGTTATTACTCCCCTCTTGTCCCATGCCAGAAATGTATACTACTAGACGCCCATTTATCAATGGTTATTTAACACCTCTTGGACTGTTTCCCAGGGTCAAGAATTTCAACTTGCCTCCAACTTCGATATATATCGCCAGTCCAAGCAAAACATCTTGGTTAATTACCATTCCCTTTTAAACTGTCCCTCGACTGAAAGGATTTAAGTCCGTCCAAACAAGTTTCTCACGCTCAACTTTAAGAGCCAATTATCTCGGGTTTTTGGGCGTGTTGTTAGAAATACATAAATCCATGTTAATTCTAAAATGGATTGCAACATATGCCCTCCCCTAGAACATACCGTCCCAAAAACATCTAACTTCTAGTAAAATGTCATGTCACATTAATACGTAGGATGTATTATAATATCAAACGTCAACAAAATATTACAATAATCAATATTCCTTACTTAAGGACATCTTACTGTCATCGCGAGCAATGCATGCGTAGGTACTTAATACCGTCTAATTCAAAATCAACATTTCAAGAACACCAAAAAGAAAACTGCAAAGATGCAGGGACCGTAGTCCGTATAGATATATTTACCACAACAATTTAGGGGTTGCCTCGGCATAAACCCCACACAGAAATACAGTTTTCAACAGGTTTAGCATAACTGCTATTATATCAACTGGCAATGTTATATGTACACAAACATTCCAGAAAAAGAGTATTAGTTAATAGTGTTTCACCCCCAGCATAAAAATTGTAAGCATAACTTCATGTCAAATAGAGAAATCATATAAAAATTAGTAGCAAGTTCAAACATATGTTAAAAAGAAACACATCGTTAAAAATAATAATCGCATCCACACATACACTGACACATGAATACCAACAGGTATCAAGGTGAGCTGACCAATAGGTCTCAATTATGTTCAGACAAAAAGTATTACTTTGCTCTGTTAACCTGTCACTTAGACTGGACAGCGTCTCATCAGATATATATATATACCTTATCCTTTCTGCGATAATATTAACAGTGATAATGTTAATCTACTTCCCTTTTAGGTAAACTAGAATCCCTCTATGTATTCGACACGATAAATGCCGGCGATTTCTGAATCGTCCGGTATAATATCATCCTTTGCATATTCGTAACCTTGAGAACCCCTAAACAAAATGTCCATAACAGACCTTAGTACCTCGGGTGTAATTAGACAAGTGGGAAACTATTTGTTGAGAGAAACTATACACGCTAAAGACCTTTAAACGCATCGTCACGCCTGAGTGGTCATTATTGTTGTATCGTCTGACTTGGGTCAAATACATCTGACCTCAAATGCCATTCCTCTTTACATTTCGTTTTCCCCACTTTCTCATTATAGACAGGAATTCCCTTTCCCTTCCACTATATGGAAATGGACAAACAAACGAACAAACGAATCTTACACTAACACACTAACACTTACACACTTTACAATGGAGTACCAAGGAAACTATTCACTAGTTTCTACGGCCATGAGCCACCTTGGTTTTGTAACGGGAACGAGCAAGTTTAAAGACAGGTTGGTCAGTGATTTCTTTCCTGTCGAAAGATCTCGTACCGGTATTCTGCCTAGCCGTCTGGTCATTGTTCCGACCCGTGTCTAGTTTCACGGTGTGTGTCCACCCTAGACTCTTTGTCATGCCTCGAGAGATATGCAGATCTCTAATTCGTTCTCGTTTCGCCCTAATGGGTACTTCTCCCATATCAATAACACTACAGGCCCAAAACATTGTGTCGCTATTATTAGTTGGGTCGGGGTGCTGCGTCTCGTCGCCATCTTGCAATGCACGGCACCGGTTTGACCTCACTTTACCTGGTCCCATTTCTTTTATTTTCCCAAATGTTTGGTTTGTTGTGTGTTTTGTGTGTTCACCATCTCTATCAATTGGTTGTCTGACCATTATTGGCCCTTCATCGACAATCCTCTTCAAGCCACACTTTGAAGGCCGTGCCCTCCCCTTAGTTGCATGCCCGCTATGTTCCTTAAACGATGGGTTGGCCCCTTGGGAGTCACAAAATTCATCGGGGTTGGCCCCGACAGGTAAACAGATTGGCACCGCCACTGGCTTCATGGCTGCCATTCCTCTCTGCTTCTTACCGCGAGTAACCGTCGCCCTTACCTTCTTGGGTGAGTAAACCTGGTGGCCTTTTTCAGCCCCCTTAATACCATGTAACGCCTCGGCACCTACTTCTTCTGTTGCAACGGGTGTCCCTCCTATTTTCTTAACCCAGTTTGGATTGGGTAAAAAGGGATGGCGTGCACCCTTAATATTCCCTATAATCACATCAAACAAAGGATCATGGAGTACTTGAGCCTCCACTTGCCCCTGAAAATACGGGGAATCTATATTAACGATAGCTGTCGGTACCCGCTGTACCTTACTATCAATTGTTTTGATGTAGCGATACCGCCCCGTCATGGCTATATCAGGAACAAGAGATCTCCGTGCTATAACTCCTGCTAAACCACTATCTCTAAGAAGGGTCCCTGGTGCACCATTTATCAACCCCTGTGATATAGGCCACCTTTCCTCCTCTATATTGAACAGAACAGCACTACCTTGGGTCTTACTGCCAGTGGCCTGCGTGGCATGGCACGATAAACCGCTCTCGTACAATTGTGCCGCCCCTGCAGGCTTACATATCCTCAGGGGGCAATTCTGAACTTTATGCCCTCTGTTTCCACAGCCGTGGCACGTCAGTTTAGAGTTCAAGTCCCAACCATACCTCCCCTCATTATTTCTACTTTGGGTGGCGCCCCTCTTATCCTCATTCCTGTGAAAGTGAGGTCCACCATTCCCATTTCGAGGTGGGTCTACACCAGGCTCATCCACTATATCCGACTTAACCTCCTGGGGTTTTCTACCATGGGCATCTCGATAATTTTCTGCCAATTCTAACAATTGGGTCCATGAGTTGGGGTTCCTTTCTTTTAAAAAGACTTTTAAACCCTCCGGGGCACCTTCTAAGAGCTGTTCTCTTAGCATGAGCTCTTTTAGCCCATCAACACTCTCTTCAGTCCCCGTTAACTCTATCCATCTATTTAGATAACCCTTGAGTCTAGCCCCAAATAGATTATAGCTCTCGCTTCTATCTATTTTGGCGGATTTAAATTTTCTTTTAAACCCCTCGCCCGTAAAGTCATATGCTTTCAGTAGGGCGCACTTCAAAGCTTCATAGTCCCTACACTCAATAGGGTCAAGGCGCATGGCGGTGGCCAATGCCTTACCAGTCAGCAAGTTACTGAGGCACATAGCCATGTCCTCAGATGACCACCCAGCCGTTTGAGCGTGTCGGTCAAAGCGCTTAATATAACTATCCAGATCGTCTAGCCGCTCGTCAAATTTTGCGAGCTGTGGGTGGTGATTGATGGGGTGGGCAGGTTCGGGAGAAGAAGTAATGGATATGCCCTGGGCCGTGTTTTGACCTGATTCAAGGCGGGCTATCTCAACTTCTCTATCGGCTGCTATCTTAGCTAAGGCCACGGTCTGATCAGCCGCGATTCTCGATTGTTCTGCCGCAATTCTCGATTGCTCTGCCTCAACTTTCGATTGCTCTACCGCAATTCTTGATTGCTCTGTGGCGAGTTGTGCCTCTTTTATTTTACGCTCCGCGATCCTATCTGCCCTTTCAGCCTCAATCAATTCTAACTCTAACTTTCTTTCCCCTTCTGCAAAGGTAAGAACTTGCGCTTCTTCTACCCCCATAGACCTAGCAATCTCCATCCACTCATGTAGACCTCGTACTTTCGCCATAGCTACCGTTACCACTGACTAATTAAGCACCTAAATCCTACTTCGTCGAACTAAAACAAAGCACCACCCGCCCTTAATAAATTATTATTTAAGAAGACTATACTATTCTACTACAGGTTTTGAATACAATCCCACTACCTCTGAGTGAGCCGTACAGATGCAAAGTAAACACTTAATATCTAAACACAAAAGAGTTAAGGTCAACTTACCCCGATTTCCTGACGATCTTTGGAAATAAACACACATATAAAATACCACTTATCACTCACACAATTAACTACCTATAGTTCAATGTTCTCTAGATAAATTCACTGTTCGTATAGAACAACTGATGAAATGTTCTAGAAATTTAAATTGAAAGATAGTTTCTGTAGTCACGAATAGTTTCAGGATAAACTATTGTACGGTGATTGCCGTGGTGGTCCGGTGGTCTTTGTGTGGTCGGGTTGACGTCTCTTCGTGGTGTTACTGTCTGCCGGTCAATGGTGTGGTCTGATTCCCTCGTAGAAGAATGATGTCTCGGGTGTGGTCTTCGTCGCTAGTGGGCCGCTGTGTCTGGAACGGGTGTCCAGTGCTGTCGTATTGATGCTCTGATGTGGAGCGTAACGTATTCTAATGACGCTGGAACGGGTGTCCAGTGCTGTCGAATTGATGCTCTGATGTGGAGCGTAACGTATTCTAATGACGCTGGAACGGGTGTCCAGTGCTGTCGTATTGATGCTCTAACGTGGAGCGTAATGTGTACTAGTCTACGATTCGCTGCTGGTAGGCTAAAATAGTTGGTGGTCTGGTGTGGCTGGTGTATCTGGCTATTCACTGCAGTCGTCTGGTAGATGACTCTACACTCTATATGAACCTTTGCCAAGTAGTTGAAGCTGGTTTCGGCGTCTCTTGCTGGATGTGAAGCTACTGTAAGCCCCCGGTGTTGAAAGTGTCGTTTCTCTGGTACCTAAAGTGGTAAATCCCGGGCGAGATCCCCAGATTGTCACAGGCTGAAGGCGCGTCTCTGATTATGTGCAGATTGTGCGTACGCTTATCAGGCTTTTGTGAGGTCGTTGTCTTAGGATATGAAGAGAGACGACTTTCAAACCTATTTATATTTGTAGCTATCTCAGCAAAAAGGATTGACGAAATGCAACAGTTCTACAACGTTTATTGACAAGAAGTTTCTATATGTATATCAAAGGTTACATACATCCAATATATACAAATAGAGGTAGATGAGAGTCGATCGAGTACAGTGTCGTCGGCTAACTTAACTACTCGCTATCAAGTAACTCCGAACTGTCAACTGTGTATGTAAGACCTACTTCGACTCTGTGTATCTAGCGACTGTCTCTGCTTAGCTACGGTCTGCTCTCTCTCTCTAGCCCTCGCTTGTCTGTCTATTTATCCTCCCAAATTTTCAGTTTCTCAGGCTTGCCAGAAACATCTGCGAACAATGGACCATATCCAGTTACCCTGGGTTGCCAGTGGTCTGTTGGGGAAAGGGGGGGAATAGAATAGGGGTGGAGTCTGACCTCACCTGACTCTGGGCCGCGGGACCTCCAACGGTGTGTTCAACTACTCTTGAGTTATTACTCCCCTCTTGTCCCATGCCAGAAATGTATACTACTAGACGCCCATTTATCAATGGTTATTTAACACCTCTTGGACTGTTTCCCAGGGTCAAGAATTTCAACTTGCCTCCAACTTCGATATATATCGCCAGTCCAAGCAAAACATCTTGGTTAATTACCATTCCCTTTTAAACTGTCCCTCGACTG
Source organism: Anisus vortex (assembly GCA_949126835.1). Taxonomy (NCBI): domain Eukaryota; kingdom Metazoa; phylum Mollusca; class Gastropoda; family Planorbidae; genus Anisus; species Anisus vortex. The sequence goes on from OX421507.1 coordinate 33,071,951, forward strand.
AAAGGATTTAAGTCCGTCCAAACAAGTTTCTCACGCTCAACTTTAAGAGCCAATTATCTCGGGTTTTTGGGCGTGTTGTTAGAAATACATAAATCCATGTTAATTCTAAAATGGATTGCAACAGCCTGACTATTTCAATAGGGTCAGGGGTTATCGTGTTCATGAACTTCCGGTTTATTTCCGCAACATTCTTTAAATAATCTTTTCGCCCTTTTATTGGTGTTTGAAAATTTATTTCAACCTCGTCGTCCAGTTCTGGTCTTTTATAATTATACAAAGGCTACAAGATTAGATATGAGTTATAAAGAATCCGTTTTTAACATCAAAAGTGAGAATAAGATAATTAACCCTTACATTCCCGGGCGCGTATATAGCGGAACTGAAGGCAGCATAGATAGAAGTAGGTCGGTACGGGAAGGGTTAATAGTCCACGTGTTAGTCTCGTTAAGATAAATTTAGATTGCCTTTATAAAAAACATTAGTCAAGAGTAGCGGTTCCTGAGTATTAAAAAATGATCTATAGATACATAAAGACACAAAACGAAATTTCTTTTGCATCAAGCAATACGTTTACGGAATACAGATAGGTTATTTTCACGCCTGACGTTCACAATCCATCGTTTTCTTTCGGCAACATCTTTTGGAAATGAAATAAAATTGTATTCCCTTCATCTTTTCTTGTTCGCAATACAAACAGCAACGCAACACACAGACATGTTTTGTTAGTAAATGAACGAATAGGACCGGAAATGTTGGTATAATATGAACTTTTAGGTTCAACATGCATGCATAATCATTAAACTGGTCAATACGCTTTACTTTTTCTTTATTCGAAATGATTGCTATTGATTGATAGCCTATATAATATAAATCGAAAGAGTTTACTATATCCATATACTTTTAAACGATATATTGCACTGTTCAATATTTTAGTCTATACTAGAGACCGACCGATATTCGGTTTCGGCTTCGGTTTCGGCGCCGAAAATAGACAAAAACCCTTTTTCGGCGTGGATTCGGTTTCGGCCGAAGACAAAAAGTTAGTTTTCGGTTTGTTTACGGTTTCGGCCGAAACTGATATTGATTTTCGGTCATCAGCCGAATATCTATTCTAACTTTCAAAGTTCAAAATGGTACGCTAGTGTTGCATCTAGCTTACTCTACTTATTGATACTTTCATTTTCTTAAAACTGTTGCGAATTAACTCTGTGTGAAGTAGGATGCTAAACGAAAACCGGATTTCGGGAGGAAATCATTCATAATGGTGTCACACGATTTATTTATCTTTTTATCTGAAGAAATATTTGTAAACCCTGTTTGATTAGTACAAAAAAATTCCTTAACATTATATTCCTTGCCCACCCTCGTTTGTCAGAGACGACTTATATTTTTTTTTTCGAATTCCGAATATTGCTTGTGAATTTGCGATACAAGCACATACAACAGATAATGCAGATGTTAACGCTAGTCGTCGGTACAGACATTTGATCCACGTATTCGAAAACAAATAAAAATGGAATTTCCACACTGATGCTGAATGCTCCTTTAACAGACAAACAGACAGATAGACGTAAAGTTGCGAGATACTTGGACTTCAAAAGGAGGACATAAAGAGACAAAAAGAATGACATATTTAGTGTTTCACAATCCACAATCAGTTCAGTTTTATCACATTAGCTGCCAATAATGGTATATTAGTAAACAAAAATTATTTAATGTAGATTGAGAAGCAATTTGGGCAATAAGAAAAAATATTTATATTATTTTTGTCTGTCAACCCTAGATAGATGTGTCTGGGATTTTATTTATGTTCTACAAATATTATTTTAATGTGTGTAACATATAGATCTAACATTCACTGATGTATATTATAATTTTAAAGGTCTAAATTTATGACACTACAGCTTTTGACTTCTGCTAATCCAAAAAATCAACTATGTTTTGTACAAAGATTTCATCACGTTATGAGGATCAATAGTCCTTCGTATTATTTTTTTAATATAATCAATGCAAATTGTCTTTTCCAAACTATAACTTACTTTGCCCGGGGGCGGAGAGGGTGAACAGAAAATGGGTACAAAATCAAATATTTAGAACCGAAAATAGGTGTTGAGAAAAAAAAAAGGATATTAACATCCCTAATGTGAAGTAGAAGACTGAAAATAATAATGACGGATTATTTAATCACTCCAAAGAATGGTTTACTCAAATAGAGTGCCCATAAACTAGTTAAATATTACACATAAATGTGCAGTCTTTTGAAATCATTTGTTTCACATTTTCGGTTTATTTTTGGTTTCGGTCGAAGTTGTAGTTGAACTTTTGGTATCGGCTTCGGTTTCGGCCGAAAGTCAATGTACAATATTCGGTATGTTTTCGTTTTCGGCCAAAACTAAAAATTTGGTTTCGGTCGGTCTCTAGTCTATACGGCATTCTACAGATCAGGGTTTTAATAATCTATTAATGTTGAATAATAAATGTTTCAGGCAAATGACACAAACAAAATTACATAAATGATAAAACTACTTAATACAGAATCATTGTCAGCATTTCTATCTATCTATCTAGATAACTAGTTCTCAATACATAGATCTAATTACTATCTTTATAATATCTGTATGTTAATAAGTCTGTCTTATACCTAATGTACATACAAAATTGTAAAAAAACTTAATTTTTAGACTATATATAAAATTATGCAGGCGCAAGGTTAAAAAAAGATGTCTGTATTCGATACAACCCTGCCGTCACTATAAATTTCTGGGGGTGAGCAGGGAGAGGCTGATATCGATCTGCCTTAAAACAGGCTAGGTTCGATACTGTGTGCATGTCGCCTTGTGATCAAGGGAATTCACTGCGTTACAGTGTTTAGGAGTTAGCTGCCCCTGGATAGAGTGGCAATGTCTCGGTTGGTAAGGTAACACAAGGATGCCGATGTGCTGTGTTTGCTATTCGGAGTGATGTGTGTTGTTGCCAAACAGATAAGAAAACATCTTCTTTTAATTCTGTCGGAACACGTCGTCGTTTTATGAATGAAACTAGTGTAGCATTGCCTGATCTTCTCTGGGTATACCCTTCTCCGTAAGTATTAGTCTAGATTAAATCAAGCTTAAAAAGTATTAAAAAAAACGATGTATAAATTTGCCGACTAAAAATAAAGTATCATTCAACAACAGAATAGAGTGGGCCTATATAATAATCAAACTAAGTATAATTGTAAACTAATAAGTAATAAGACATTCATTAGTCGAATAGCCTACTGTTTCTTGTAACCTACATATCATATAATAATGTATTCAGTGTAGCTTGAAATAGTTTTATTTGCAATGGTAGGCCCTATATATATATGTATATATGTGTGTGTGATTGAACCATCCAATGATATTATGTGACCGAAATAGAATAAAAGAAAAAAGGAAGAGATGGAACAATTAATTTTCTTATCTTATAACATAATATATATATATAACAGACGCTCCTGCTATAAAGAAGATTATTGCGTCATATGCTCGTCCGTGGTCTGAGTCTAGTCTTGCATGTTGATTGTTACTGGTTTTCCTGGTTTATTCAGGCAACCCATTCCATGCCCGTATGCAACTCAGGTGTTGACATGGTGGCAAAATAATTATAGGAGGGTTAGAAGTAAGGTGCAAAGACTTAATGAAACATACAATAAATGTAAACTTATAAAATATATAAAGAACAAAAATATACTTTAAATTTAATATTACAATTCATAGTTTAAAACGTTAAACATGTTGCAATAAATTGTTAGCTAATTAAAAAAAAAATAGATCTAATAAAATAATGTTCTTGCAATTAGATATTGTTATAATAGTTTTCATATTGTATTTAGAATTGTTTTCATTAATTTAGAGTTATTTATTAATATTGAATAATGGCATCGAGGTTATTTGTATACAATTGTATAGATATTTATTATGACATAGTAATACTAACATTATGATATAGTAATACTAACATTATGATATAGTAATACTAACATTATGATATAGTAATACTAACATTATGACATAGTAATACTAACATTATGATATAGTAATACTAACATTATGATATAGTAATATTAACATTATGACATAGTAATACTAACATTATGATATAGTAATACTAACATTATGATATAGTAATACTAACATTATGATATAGTAATACTAACATTATGATATAGTTATACTAACATTATGATATAGTAATACTAACATTAGGTTCTCGTTGACTCTACAACTTTCTTGTAATCATCTTCTTTTGCATTCTGAAATCTCTGGGAAAAATCCATTCTAGAACCTTCTGCACCAAATTCTATATAATGCACTCAGTGGTGTAGTTTTTTTAATTTTGTTTTTCTTAGCGATAAAGGAAGCTACTTATTGTTAACCAGTGAAGTTATTATTGTAAATGTCCTAACTTCCTAAACCGTTAATCGAGTGGCTTGAGTGTATTAGTTCATAGTGAACCAAACCACAGGCAGACGACAGTAGACTCGGAGATATATCAATATTATCTACTATCTTAGTTAAGATGTAAAAAGAGTATATGTAATGCAGGATTGCAAAACATTTTCGACATAATTTAAGAAATAGGATTTAATTTCAGTTTGTTAGATTCTAAATGTCTCATAGTTCAGTGCGAATTGGACATTTTCAACGTAAAATCGTAAATTTTTATTTAAAACATTATAATGATTATTTATATAGCGCGATTTTTCATGCCATTGCATTTAGCATGCTCAGTATTAAGACTTGCAGTCCCGGTGAATTGCCGGAAAGGGTTTTCGGTTCAGAATCTCTTTAGAACTGGCTACCCGGTTCTAGACCAATTGTGAACATTTTTGGAAGTTTGTAGTAAAATATAATAAAACTGTAACTAAAACACCACCAGACATGAATGATAAGAAAATCAAACTTAGAGAGTAAAAATAAAACTTCTTTACAAACTATCTTTCTTTATCTATACATAAGAAACTTTTTGGGGGAGTAAGCGATCTAGTTTTATTCTAAATCTATGGTTCATGCTCAGTTTCCTTGTTCATTATGTTTTGAACACATTTCATTTGGTGTACAATCATTGTTGTCAACATTAAAAATACTATGACGTAATTTATTTGAATGCTAGTTGGTTGCCGTAGAATAAATTTGCTCAACAAGTAAGTTAGTAAATTACCCTTCGGACCAAATTAATTCTAGGGCCGGTGGAGCAGTTTTCACCAGTTTCTGCGGCCACGGTATACTAGAGGATGTCTGGCCAGTACAATACACAGCCGCCTTTACTTTACCTTAAACAAGGTCAGGTACCCATCAGAGCTGGGTAGACTCGATGAACCGGGAAAAAAGCATAGCCTTCACCAGGATTCAAACCCAGGAAGGCACAAAAAACACTAAAGAGAAAGTTCTTTAAAACTCTTCTTAACTCATCAGGTTTTATAAAGAGCTAACTGCAACCTTTAGCGTTTCTTACTATATTGATCTATAGAAACAATGGCTGATACAATGGGAAGTGTACTTTTATTAAATGTTCAATGTTTGCTTCCAACCGGCTGCATTATTTCAAGCCGACAAATTGTTGGAGATGTAAATCGATTTTTGGTTCATGGTAACAGTATTGACTTCTCCACAGTGTCTAGTCTAACAAAAAAAAAAAGCCTGTCGAATATTTCTTTACTGCCAATGACATTTATGTCATTTAAGGCCACAGAAGCTTTGTGAATATTATTTGGTACAAGCTTGGGTGAATACGTGTTTGGTACAAGCTTTGTGAATACATGTTTGGTACAAGTTTTGGTGAATACGTGTTTGGTACAAGCTTTGTGAATACGTGTTTGGTACAAGTTTTGGTGAATACGTGTTTGGTACAAGCTTTGTGAATACGTGTTTGGTACAAGCTTTGTGAATACGTGTTTGGTACAAGCTTTGTGAATACGTGTTTGGTACAAGCTTTGTGAATACGTGTTTGGTACAAGCTGTGTTAAAAACGTTTTCCAGTGAACCTTTGTACATTATAATCTAATAATGTTTTTCGAATACGTGTTTTTATGTTAGATTTGCAAAAAAAACAACAATCTGCATGAAAATGTAAATACGATGCGTAATATGAGGGAGAGAGAAAGATAGAGATATTACTCTCGCAGATCGTTATATATATAATATATATATATATGTTTACATAAACAATAATAACCTAACATCATTTGAAACACAAATCAAATTGCAAGACTAGACTCAGACCACGGATTAGCGTAAGTCGCTGTAATCTTCTTTATAGAAGGAGTGTCTGTAATAATTAAGACAAGATCCTCCCATCCATTTGTACATCCATTCATGCATCTGTCATTCTGTCTTTCTAAACTCTAAACTCTGAACTAACAATAAAGATGACATTTCACAATTCCGTCAAAGTAAAAGAGTACAATGTAAAAAAAAAAAACATTTTCTTTGACCCTGTAGAATGTAGAACCTGGAAGTGCCTTGGAAGTGGATCATTTTCTATCTTTTTACCTGGAGCTAGACTTGGGGAAATAGTCACAGCCCGTGAATCATAATAATCACTCATTACCCTTCTTTCTTACTCATTTCATCCTTGACCTTCCCAAAACACGCGATGCTATGACCTTGCTACTTATTAGTAAACCTCTTTTTTGTGAGGTATAGTTGTTTTTAGTTTTCTTTTTGGTGTAGTTTTTTACAACTAGGGTTTGTAGTTTTACCTGTATTGACCTACTTTTTTTTTTCTTATTTTCTTCAAACTTATTCTTAAGTACACCCATGTAAACAAGAAGGTTTAAAAGTGAGTTACATTTGTTGGAGAGTCATTTCGATGAATCATTTAAAATTTGGCAATCACTGGAAATGCAAAGGAAATTAGTGCGAAGATTCATGGTTCTGCGATTCAATCAAAAGGTTACGAATATTCTGATGTCAATGTGCCTTTACCTACCTGCACAAAACTGATTTGTTCTTACTGAACCACAATACTGCCAACAGCTTAATGTGCTCCATTGTAGTAGAATGTAAACACTTTCGTAGCGTCCAGAATCTCTTTCTTCATCTACCGTTTCCTATTTACTGCTTAATAATACTCAATAATGTAATCTATTAACAAAAATGGTTTGCATTATGTTACAAAAAAAAGTATTTTTTGTTCTGCATAAAATAATATGAAGCAACAGTTATTGTTCTTTGGGTCATTTTCTGTTACCATTCTTCTTCTTCTTCGTCCCTTAACCATGACGGTCGTTGGGGGGAGCTAATGGACACTGGGTGTCCATTAGTCCTCTCTTGGGCTTGGTAGACTTGGCGGCGCCCATCTCCTCTCCAAGTCGGCGGTGGATTTATGGCTGTCTGCACCGAGGGTCGAACCCCTGATGCGGCGCTTGGGAGTCGAGCTAGCTGTCGACTTTGCTAACCAGCCGCCTGTTACCATTGCGTCCACTAAATGTGGAATGAAAGGTTTAGAAAAGGACAAAGTAACATAAGATGCAAATAATTTATTTTGGGCTATTTTTATTTAATAATATATATTTCAACTACATATCTCTGTTTTATATATTCTCACTCTCATACGCTCTTGTCTCTTATATTCATTTTACCTATTATGCTGATATTTATTTATTTCTATATCCAACTAATCATTTAACGATAAATAGATCCAAATCAGGCCGATACACAACGTTTAATATATTTATATCGGTATATTTATATGTCCCCTTATAACATATGTTACAATGTGTATACTGCGATATAGGCGTGTAGTTACAGGTAATAGCAACTGTTACAATAGACCCAAGAGTGAGGTGCTATCTAAATGACCAATTATTATTATTATTGTTATTATTAAGACTAACATCCTTGCATGTTCTAGTACATTAATAACAGGAGGTACATAAAACACTACAGTGATTCGGATTCGCCTAATAGTAAGAAAAAAAAAGACATGGACAAGAGGGACTTGTACTTCTGTCTCTATTCGATGAAATCAACGAACAAGTAAAAATACTAGGGTCAACAAAATGAAAGCGAATAATAAATCGTTATAAGGTTAAGCGTTGATCAAATAATATCTGATTCAATGGTTCAGCCATCAACCCTTCAAAAGGCACACACACTGTTTTCATCGATTTATACCATCGCATTTATTGGCTTTGTCTGTCATGAGGAAAATTTGATTGAAATTTTGATGGAAAGCATTTCCCTTCTGCCAGCTGAGACTTTTAGGAAAGTTTGTCATGGTGCCCCCTCCCCCTAAATTAATATTGTGACGCCCTTTCCCCTTCAACTCATATTTGTGGTGTTTATTCCCTTTCTTCCTTTCTTTTAAGTGTTAAGGCTTTATACTGTCATTTTCAGTGACTTATATAAACCATACAGTGTTACCTCCTTCCCACAAAAACATCATTCAAATCCATACATAGATATTATATAGCCTATGTCTCTATATATAAATATATATAAATACATAATAAAGATTTTGAAATTTTTAAAAAGTCCAGCAGACAGACAGACGTCTAGTTATTTTATCTACCTGCATACGTAGTATTACGTACATGTATATTATTAAGACCAAGATGCTGATAGACAGACATTTACAAACACTCAAACAGACCGGTTAAATTTACTTCATTTAAAATCATGGATGACATTGAAACCATTAAAAAGAGACCCAAATGAGATTTGACAGGTGTTTGCCAATAAAATAGATGCGATAGAAGTTGTCAATTGTTTATATTTAACTTCTATCTTTTAATTCTTCAGAAGGTTTCATTTAATCAAGGAAATGACGTCATCAATTTTCTTGCTAGGCCCAGAATAAAAACAAAGAACTTATACGAAAAACTGTCTTTTTAGCTGCTAATTATTTATAACCAGTTAACACGGCTTGTAAAGAATAGAAGCAAAAACTAGACAAGACATATAAACTAACAAATATTATTACATAATGAGTCCTTCTTTTTGTCTTCCCCCCACCTCCCTCCCTGTTTCTCTCATTCTCTTCCTCCTTCTCCTACCTTCCCTCAATCCATTTCTCTTACTTTGTTTTTCTCCCCTTCCCCCCCGGGCTGCCTCCCGAACTGATTAGGAAAGAGACAGTGTCGGTTAATGTTGTCCAGTTGCCTATTATTTAGTATTATTTTTTTTTATTATTATTCCGTTCGACATTATTTTTATTTTTTTGCTTCTGGTCACTAGACGTGAAATGAGAAGAACCCCCCCCCCCCTCTGTGTGTGGGTTTTCTTCTGTTTTTTTTATTATCCTTATTCGATTCCAGCTAACGATGCTAATTCTTTGTGTTGGGAGAGAGACGATTACAGCCAACGCTGTGTGGGAATGACGTAGCGGTGGAAAATATAAACTCGCGGTGTTGGAAAATCCCTTGTATTTTCTTTTTCTTCTCACCGTCGATTCCTTTGTAGATGTAGATGTAGATGTAGATGTAGATGTAGATGTAGATGTAGATGTAGATGTAGATGTAGATGTAGATGTAGATGTAGATGTAGATGTAGATGTAGATGTAGATGTAGATGTAGATGTAGATGTAGATGTAGATGTAGATGTAGATGTAGATGTAGATGTAGATGTAGATGTAGATGTAGATGTAGATGTAGATGTAGATGTAGATGTAGATGTAGATGTAGATGTAGATGTAGATGTAGATGTAGATGTAGATGTAGATGTAGATGTAGATGTAGATGTAGATGTAGATGTAGATGTAGATGTAGATGTAGATGTAGATGTAGATGTAGATGTAGATGTAGATGTAGATGTAGATGTAGATGTAGATGTAGATGTAGATGTAGATGTAGATGTAGATGTAGATGTAGATGTAGATGTAGATGTAGATGTAGATGTAGATGTAGATGTAGATGTAGATGTAGATGTAGATGTAGATGTAGATGTAGATGTAGATGTAGATGTAGATGTAGTTGTAGATGTAGATGTAGATGTAGATGTAGATGTAGATGTAGATGTAGATGTAGATGTAGTTGTAGTTGTAGTTGAATTGAAGAGCGGAAGTAAGAAAACAACTGATGGCATGCAGGTATGTGTGTAAGTGTGTATGTTTTCATATGCAGGTATGCAAGTGTGTATGTTATCATGCAGTAATGTGTGCAAGTGTGTATGTTAGTATGCAGGTATGTGTATAAGTGTGTATGTTTGCATGCAGGTATGTGTGTAAGTGTGTATGTTTGCATGCATGTATGTGTGTAAGTGTGTATGTTTTCATATGCAGGTATGCAAGTGTGTATGTTATCATGCAGTAATGTGTGCAAGTGTGTATGTTAGTATGCAGGTATGTGTATAAGTGTGTATGTTTGCATGCAGGTATGTGTGTAAGTGTGTATGTTTGCATGCATGTATGTGTGTAAGTGTGTATGTTTGCATGCAGGTATGTGTGTAAGTGTGTATGTTAGCATGCAGGTATGTGTGTAAGTGTGAACGTTAGCATGCAGGTATGTGTGTATGTTAGCATGCAGGTATGTGTGTAAGTGTGTATGTTAGCATGCAGGTTTATGTGTAAGTGTGTATGTTAGCATGCAGGTATGTGTGTAAGTGTGAACGTTAGCATGCAGGTATGTGTGTATGTTAGCATGCAGGTATGTGTGTAAGTGTATATGTTAGCATGCAGGTTTATGTGTAAGTGTGTATGTTAGCATGCAGGTATGTGTGTAAGTGTGTATGTTAGCATGCATGTATGTGTGTAAGTGTGTATGTTAGCATGCAGGTATGTGTGTATGTGTGTATGTTAGTAATGTTAGCATGCAGGTATGTGTGTAAGTGTGTATGTTAGCATGCAGGTATGTGTGTAAGTGTGTATGTTAACACGCAGGTATGTGTGTAAGTGTGTATGTTAACACGCAGATATGTGTGTAAGTGTGTATGTTAGCATGCAGGTATGTGTGTAAGTGTGTATGTTAGCATGCAGGTATGTGTGTAAGTGTGTATGTTAGCATGCAGGTATGTGTGTAAGTGTGTATGTTAGCATGCAGGTATGCAGGCATGTGTGTATGTTAGCATGCAGGTATGTGTGTAAGTGTGTATGTTAGCATGCAGGTATGCAGGTATGCAGGTATGTGTATATGTTAGCATGCAGGTATGTGTGTAAGTGTGCATGTGAGCATGCAGGTATGTGTATAAGTGTGTATGTCAACCTGCAGGTATGTGTATAAGTGTGTATGTCAACATGCAGGTATATGTGTAAGTGTGCATGTTAGCATGCAGGTATGTGTGTAAGTGTGTATGTTAGCATGCATGTAAGTGTGTAAATGTGTATGTGAGCATTCAGGTATATGTGTAAATGTGTAAGTTAGCATGCAGGTATGTGTATAAGTGTGTATGTCAACATGCAGGTATGTGTATAAGTGTGTATGTCAACATGCAGGTATGTGTGTAAGTGTGCATGTTAGCATGCAGGTATGTGTATAAGTGTGTATGTCAACATGCAGGTATGTGTGTAAGAGTATATGTTTGCATGCAGGTATGTGTGTAAGTGTGTATGATGTGTGTAAGTGTGTAAATCAACTTCAAGCGATCTACAAATGTTAAAAGTTAAGTTTTAGTTAACACAGATCTAAATTTCTTGCATTCGTTTGTTCTTAAAATCGTCTGCTTTTGTTTATCTAAACTCAAACAAATTTACTTTTTTTCTTCTGCTGAATGATATGATGGTAGATTGGTGGATTGATTAACTGGATAAATTAATAGATAATCAGAGAGATAGATGAGTATAGTAGGCTTTTTCGATAGGTAGATAGATAGGCTAAAATATTGCGCAGGTATAAATCAGAAGGCAAAAGGCAAGTAAAATTGAAGTTTACGAATATCATCATCATCATCAATCCCATGACCGCTGTGATCGTTGGGGGGGGGGGGGGGGCGAATGGTCACCCCAGCCGTCAACTTTCTCCACTTTTGCCTATCTTGAGCGGTTGTCAATAGTTGAGTCAACTGTAGCCCTGTCCAATACTTTACATTGTCGAACCAGCATCTCTGCTGACGGACTCTCCGACGTCCACCTTCAACCGTGCCCTGGAGGATTGTTTTTGACAGACTATTGTGTCGCATTATTATGACCGAATCATGTCAGTTTGTGGCGTTTGATTGTTGTCTTAATGTTTTCCTGAACATTTTCTTGAACAATATTTTTCAGTGTTTCTGTTTGTGAATTATAATTTTTTTTTTCTTATGGAAGATCAAATGTCAGCTAAATTATGTATAGTATTATACTTCATTTTAAAGCCTGAAATCCCATAATCTAATAAATATGAAAGTTAAAAGGTCAGCTGACTTTACATTATTTTATAAAAGAGAATTTAAAAATCCAGAAATTCCGTTTTTCTGATTGTTACAGTTGCTACAAAATCATTACCGGAGCCGTAGACAGAGCGGTTAGTTCACCGGACTGTCAACCAAAAACCAACTGACAGGTCGCGGGTTCTAGCCCTGCCACCGACGGATCCCTGTCGCCCTGCAGGAGTTTTGGGCCTAGTGGACGTAATAATCTGCTATCTAGAAGGAACGTCTGTAAACTTACAAGACAACAGCCCAAATAACAAAAAAAAAACACAATTTTGATAAAGTTGATACTTTTTAGACAAATAAACTCGTACAATATATAGGTCTTCACGGTTGATTAAATCGGACCAAAACGGTTTTAACTGTATATAAAAACATGTTGTCCTTGTGACATATTTTTTTTGGGGTGGGGGGGGGGGGGTAGATTTTTTGTTTGTTATTTAGTTGGTTTCTTGGGTTGTTTATTGTTTGGTTTGTTTGTTGGATTGATTGTTTCTTTACTTTTTGGTTTGTTTGTTGGTATGTTTGTTGATATGTTTGTTGGTTTGTTTGTTGATATGTTTGTTGATATGTTTGTTGGTTTGTTTGTTGGTTTGTTTGTTGATATTTTTGTTGATATGTTTGTTGATATGTTTGTTGGTTTGTTTGTTGGTTTGTTTGTTGGTTTGTTTGTTGGTTTGTTTGTTGGTTTGTTTGTTGGTTTGTTTGTTGATATGTTTGTTGATATGTTTGTTGGTTTGTTTGTTTGTTTGTTTGTTGGTTTGTTTGTTGGTTTGTTTGTTGATATGTTTGTTGATATGTTTGTTGGTTTGTTTGTTGGTT
>OX421507.1:33762581-33865081 GCA_949126835.1 Anisus vortex
CTTCAGATTCTTTTAGTCTTAGACTCTCCTGGTACCTGGCAGCTATGCTAGCTAGCGTCTCCTTTTTCGGTGGGTTTTCGGGTTTGGATAAGTGTGTGGCCTCCTTGAAACGCGTAAGCATCGACTTTGATGGGCTCTTATCTTTATGAAGTTTTGATTTTGGCTTTTTAGGTTGAAGTTTAAGTTTTTTTAACATACCTTTTTGGCAAGTGCCTTATTTGGACACCTCAAATGTTATGCGCAAATTCCAAACGGTTTTTATAGATTTGGAATGATTCTGTGTCTTATTTGGACACCTCATTTGTATGAGCAAATTTGGACCGGTTTTTACATGTATGGAATTAGTCTTTCATTATATTATACAATGTGTATACCTGCTTTTATATTGCATAGAACACTAAGAATACTGCCTGATTTGATTAACTCTATTTAGTTTCCGTACTTGGTCAATGTCAGCAATTGTTTCATGATCAGAGTGCTGTAATTTTTTGATCTTATAGCGTCAACTCACCCACAGGTGCATCTTGTATATTAGCAGCAGTTATCTTTTCCTAAAGCTAGCAGTTACTTTTCTTACGTTCGTATCTATGGTAACATCGTGTGGACATGTTCAATAGAATCATTCTCTTGCTCATCTTCGTAACAAAAAAAGTTCAAACATTGTGACTCGAGTTATTACACACGTGGTTAGTTATTGTGACTCGAGTTATTACACACGTGGTTAGTTATTGTGACTCGAGTTATTACACACGTGGTTAGTTATTGTGACTCGAGTTATTACACACGTGGTTAGTTATTGTGACTCGAGTTATTACACACGTGGTTAGTTATTGTGACTCGAGTTATTACACACGTGGTTAGTTATTGTGACTCGAGTTATTACACACGTGGTTAGTTATTGTGACTCGAGTTATTACACACGTGGTTAGTTATTGTGACTCGAGTTATTACACACGTGGTTAGTTATTGTGACTCGAGTTATTACACACGTGGTTAGTTATTGTGACTCGAGTTATTACACACGTGGTTAGTTATTGTGACTCGAGTTATTACACACGTGGTTAGTTATTGTGACTCGAGTTATTACACACGTGGAGGGTTATTGTGACTCGAGTTATTACACACGTGGTTAGTTATTGTGACTCGAGTTATTACACACGTGGTTAGTTATTGTGACTCGAGTTTTTACACACGTGGTTAGTTATTGTGACTCGAGTTATTACACACGTGGTTAGTTATTGTGACTCGAGTTATTACACACGTGGTTAGTTATTGTGACTCGAGTTATTACACACGTGGTTAGTTATTGTGACTCGAGTTATTACACACGTGGTTAGTTATTGTGACTCGAGTTATTACACACGTGGTTAGTTATTGTGACTCGAGTTATTACACACGTGGTTAGTTATTGTGACTCGAGTTTTTACACACGTGGTTAGTTATTGTGACTCGAGTTATTACACACGTGGTTAGTTATTGTGACTCGAGTTATTACACACGTGGTTAGTTATTGTGACTCGAGTTATTACACACGTGGTTAGTTATTGTGACTCGAGTTATTACACACGTGGTTAGTTATTGTGACTCGAGTTATTACACACGTGGTTAGTTATTGTGACTCGAGTTTTTACACACGTGGTTAGTTATTGTGACTCGAGTTATTACACACGTGGTTAGTTATTGTGAAAGAAATTAAATTATTTAAGTTAAATAATTTTTGACATAGTTTATTTCAGCTCCTCCGCCGCGTAGAAACATAATGTCTGTTGATGGCATTTTCATTCCATTGTAGCAAGATCTAAAATTAATTCGATCTTATGTTATGTAACCTAATATATCAAATTATATTTCTGTATTATTTAAAGTTATCCTTAAATAATTGAATAGTCATTATAACTGCCCTACTAGTTCACAACAAAATTTTAAGCTAACTTAGGCCTATAGTCTAGATGTTTCCTTTGCTTCATTATTTTAAAAAAAAAATGAGATCACATTTTACGTGCCCAAATTTATATCGTTTATGTTCTCTGTAAGGTTAAATTATTTAAACATCTACCAATGTATTTAGTCCACTGAATGTTGTTGATAGAAATTTTGTAAAGTTTCAGTGTAGAGAAACATTTTGAAAGGTCACGGAATCGGAAAAAAATGTCATCACTGTCAACAGTCAACACGGATTGAAGTTCAAGGACATCACAAAGACGCTCAACGCAATCCTTAGTGAAATAATGTTTTTGTTTTATAACCATAGGCTAAAGAAAATTAGCTTCTCATACAGAAGGCTGGTTGAAATTATACACATTGAACACTGGCAGTTAGGCCTAATGGGTCTCGAGGAATGTGTGACACCGTACTCATTTTATCACAATAACAGAAAAAAAATATCCCACGTAAATCCATGAACAACCATAATGTTGTGATAATCGTGCTGCGTTATGTGTTATCTAGCCAAACATCTGAGGCTGCCTTACAACACTTTGGTGAGTCGCTTCACACATACATCCATTCACTGTCATGGTGTAACACAGCGCCACAGCTGTAACACTGACACACTCCCCCCCCCCTCCTCCATCTGATCAAATCAAACGCAATTAAAACTACACACACAACAATAATTCTAACTACCGCTACTAAAGTACTTGACATTACTGCACGTGCGCACGCCCCATCCCCCCTTCTTCCCCGCCTCCAAGGTTTGGTTAGAGACAAACGAATACTTCATGCAATTAAAATCAGTCATCAGGTGGCTAATACTCTTATTCACGTCTTTGCTTTTATAACTATATGGATTTCAAAATGCTTTTCTTCAAATTAACAATTAAATATGCACCTGCTGCTATTTGTTTTGTAAATAAATGTTTTCCTCATAGTAAAATATTACGACGCACGGAGTAAAACAAACAATCTAATAAGTAATATATTAATCTGAAACCAATATACGCTTGTATTAAGTTGTATAATACAGCTTTCTTTACATGTTAACCAAAACAAGGACATTGGTGAAGATGGCAGGCACGTTAAGTTCCCATGAAAATTAATAACAACATTGTAACCCGATGTACCCAAATGCGATGGGTGTTCTGCATTCATTTGCGGGGAAAGGAAGTCGTGGTAGTTGTTGGGGGGGGGGGGTGGATAGGTAAGCTGGCCAGGCGTGTGTCGTTGTCATTAATATTGAGTGCCTTTGAAAGTGATTTCCCCAACATCTCCTGTATTAAAAAGTCCCAGTTTTTTTGCACGAATTATTCTTTCATTCCTAAATCTCCAGATCTTCTGTTATACAGAAGATTGGTGCGTCCCACTTAAGCTTATCCATTGGTCTTGGCGTTTAAATAAGTTTTTTATTTCAAATTATGTTAATTATTTTTCTAAGCATTCAGGCAACCTATTAAATTTAAGTTTACCACTGGGAATTAGAAATAACTTAAGTAAACTTATTTTTGCATACGGTAAACAGGTAAGTGTCCTAGATGTGGAACACGTGTGTTTATGTTCTTTACAACGATGCAAATATTGATTGAGAAATATTGAATGAGATATTTGTAATTTGAAAGTATTCATCAGGTTTTCATTTACTAGGGTTTGGAATTATGATTCATTTAAATGTGTTTTTAATAATGGTTGTATCAATTGAAAACTTTAATTCAGCGTAAGGGCGTTGACTGTTTTATTAAGCAGTAGCCTAAGCATCTAGCCTAGTATGTGTTTAGTGAAGTTATATTATTAGAACCTAACATGGACTGCATAAACATAAAGTACTTCTTTCAAAGCGATGTTAGTCCGGGGCGAGTGAAGCAACGTTCATATCATGGTTTACTTGGCCATTATATACAACATGAACCTGTGACCTGCACAATGTCCTTGTGGCATGGAAAATGTCCCTGTGGTCTGCACAATGTTCCTGTGGCCTGCACATTGTTCCTGTGGCCTGCACAATATCCCTATGGCCTGCACAATGTTCCTGTGGTCTGTACAATGTACAGCGTTCTTTACTTTTCTCCCCAACAAATATCAGGTAACCACCCAAGCACTGGATACACATTGACTCTCTTCAAACCTGGTCAATTCGTATCTGGATTCGAACCCAATGACGACAGTCACAGCGCTCTGCCTCTAGATGGCAATAATGGCCCTGGCTTTTCTATTTAAAACCAAACAATACTTGTTTGACCAGGCCTCTCCTACTCATCGCTTAACCTACTTTGCTCACCTTACACGCGTACACATGTCACCAGCTATGTCACAGAACTTAGCCATTTGACCTAATTTATTTCTACATGCCAGGTTGGGGGCAACCCCCATAAACTATAAGCTAAAACCTCAAAGTTTACTTCCTTTCGCAATCGGTCCTGGTACTCTTATTACAGAACATTAGTCAGCTTCTAGCTCGTGCAAACATACACACGCGCCCACACAACTACTCACTCGCTTGATCAGAAAATTAGACACGCCACAGAGCGATGAGTAATATAAAGACGAGATGAGAAATTATATTTGTTATGTCGTTTGAACATCTCCAGTTACTTTTCAGCTTGAATTTTCTTCCTTAATGTTTCTGTCCTAACATATTAAAATAAATGTTCACTTGCTCACAGAATTATAACAGTGATACAAGGGCGTGGCCATGAGTTGTTGTTTTTTTGTGGGGGGGGGGAGAGGAATATCTTATCTTATACATTACAGACGCTCCTTCTATATAGAAGATTATTGCGTCCTACGCTTATCCGTAGTCCGAGTCTAGTCTTGGATTTTTTATTAATGTTTTAAATGATGTTAAGTTACTGGTTTTCCTGGTTTGTTCAGGCAACCCATTCCATGCCCGAATGCCACTCGGAAAGAAAGAGTACTTATATGCATTTGTTCTCGCATAGGGGATAAGGAAAGGTAAAGTACAGGTAAAGTGGGAGGTAGTTGGTAATTGGGGGCAATTATTATAGAGTGGGAGGGAGGATAATGTAAGATTTAGGGGGTGGTTTTAAAATAAAAGACAAAGAGGGGGAGGGGACGTAATGGCAGAGTTATACCCGAACTGATGTACAATTTACTGTAAACTATTGAAAAACAAAATCTTTTATAGCTAATTATCAATTAATGGAATGTAAAAACTACATATTCTCAATACATTTGGATGCGGTAAAATGTAAGTTATCATATTCCCAAGAATAAATATTTTTCTAATAATGAATGTGAATGCTAAAAAAAATTACAACTATATTGAATATAAAAAAATACTCTTTATAGACTTATTATAATTTTTCTGCTGCCACAATAATAAAGGCTGCCTGACCCCTCCCTCATCATAACCAGCTTATTGGTGTACGTAATTTAGGGTGAAATGGCGACATCAATAACATATATGGAATCATTTTTGTTAAACGAGTAAAATAAAAACTAATGTATACTAGACACACCCACATGTATACTAGACACACCCACATGTATAGTAGACACACCCACATGTATAGTAGACACACCCACATGTATAGTAGACACACCCACATGTATACTAGACACACCCACATGTATACTAGACATACCCACATGTATAGTAGACACACCCACATGTATAGTAGACACACCCACATGTATAGTAGACACACCCACATGTATAGTAGACACACCCACATGTATAGTAGACACACCCACATGTATAGTAGACACACCCACATGTATAGTAGACACACCCACATGTATAGTAGACACACCCACATGTATAGTAGACATACCCACATGTATACTAGACATACCCACATGTATAGTAGACAGTCACATGTATAGTAGACACACCCACATGTATAGTAGACACACCCACATGTATAGTAGACACACCCACATGTATAGTAGACACACCCACATGTATAGTAGACACACCCACATGTATAGTAGACACACCCACATGTATAGTAGACATACCCACATGTATACTAGACACACCCACATGTATAGTAGACATACCCACATGTATACTAGACACACCCACATGTATAGTAGACATACCCACATGTATACTAGACACACCCACGCATATACTAGCTACTGTGCGGTAGAATGGATGCAGCTTGTTGAATGAGAGCCTATGGCTCGTCTATTCTATTTCCTCTATAGACGTTATTACGTCAAATAAAAAGGTTTGCATTTTAAACTGTTGGATATCTTAAAACGAATATTAATTCTGTTTAAATTCTTTAGGTTTACGATCATTTAATGATCAGTTTGGTCCGAAGGGTACTTACAATTTAATTTTGTTGTTTAAAAATATCACTGTCCGTCCGTAATTCCAAATTTATACGGTCGCTTTTGAGAGCGTCAGACCGTAATCGATACCGATTCGGGATAATCAAAATTAAACCAAGATGTCTTTATTGGGCACTGCGGCCTAGCGGATACGCATTCGGCTGGCGTACCGAAAGTCCTGGATTCGAATCATTTAGGATGTTTTCCCGGGTCTGGATGGTATCACGGAGTCTACCCAGATCTTATGGGTATCTGACGTTAGTAGGGTAATAATTTAATAAACTGGGCATTGTGCTAGCCATACAATCTCCTAGTATGCCGTGTAATAGTTTGGTCCGACGGGATTACTAAACTTTATGACTACATGATGAGTTTATCGCTGTTCAATGTTATCTTATCAAACAAAACAGCATACAAAAAAAAAACGTTCACGATTTGGACTTTCAATAGTAAATACCGAATCTGCAGAAACAGACACACTCAATTAACTAAAAGGAAAAGATTATCTTTCTAAATCATAGGTTCTCAACCTTTTTCGGCTCACCGCCCCCTTTTACATTTTTTTCCGCTCACCGCCCCCCCCCCAACTTTATTTTAGGTCCCACTCCCCCATCCCCTTCCGCCCATCTGGACTATAGTTTCCGCAATTTTTTTAGGCGGACTAGACTTTTTGTGTGATTAATTATCTTTAAAAATTACTGAAAAAGAAACATATTGTAAGAATTAATAGATCAAAAAATTGCCTCGACAAAAGGTTTAAACAAATCAATGCGAATCGTTTGCCTGGTGTGTTGCTAGCAATTTGTCTATTTTTGTTTCAATTTCGGTTGCATAAGCCTTAGGTCTAATAATCAGTAATATTTGTTATATTACAAAACAGAAATTGTTCGGCATCATTATTGAATCAAATGTGGAAACATTTTTTTTGTTAAAGGGAGATAATTAGCCCGTTTTATTTGAGTTAATATTTTTATTTTCTTTTATAAAAAAAATGGCTTACAATTTATACGTTTGAAGTGATCAGACTGTAAAAAGTATTTGAAAATTATATAAATATTATATGACTAAAGAATGTATATGTATATTTTCAAACATTACAGTAACTACCCAGATCGTATAGTTACTACTTATCTATACCGCTTAACCATAGTTCTTCGATCTCCATTCCTTTACATAATACATTAAGGATATCTCGGGATATCTCAGATAGACTGAGATCAAACTATACCGTAATGAGCTTATAGCTCTTGCTAGAACTATATATTGAATCTTGCCAAGGAAATTTAAATGTTGATTCATTAACCGTTAATGTGTAAGTTGAACAATGAAGTTGTGTATTAGCAATGAATGGATCAAAATGATAATAACAAACAGGTTGATTTTTATATTAAATATAAAACGCTTTTATGAGTATCTCTATAAC
Organism: Anisus vortex; assembly: GCA_949126835.1. Taxonomy (NCBI): domain Eukaryota; kingdom Metazoa; phylum Mollusca; class Gastropoda; family Planorbidae; genus Anisus; species Anisus vortex. The sequence goes on from OX421507.1 coordinate 33,770,239, forward strand.
TCCTTTTCTTTTGGTTTTGGTCTTGCTAAGGCACTAAATAAATTGTCTTATAAAAAAAAAAAAAAAAAAAAAAAAAAAAAAAAAAAAAAAAAAAAAAAGAGATTGTGCAGGTAAACTAAGTATTTAAATATTCTCTGCTGTCTTCTATCTCTTTGGAATTGTAAAAATGCAATAAATGTCTCCTATCCCTTTTTTCTCTGTGTAAAATAATAATTTTGGTAATGTAAATGCAATTTTTCATGAATAAACATTTTTGGAAAAAAAAAAAAAAATAAAAATAAGGATATCTCGGTTCAACTGAGATCAAAATATCATTAATATTAGCAGATGTTAGAGCGATCGTGGTCTGTCAACAGGGTTGACAGTCCGGTGAACCAACCACAGGACCAGCCGGCCGCACACTATATTTGCCAAATACAGAACCCTATTTCATCGAAAAGTCACTGCGATTCCTATTTCTTATTAATATAATAATATATAGGCATACTGTTGGGGGATATCAGATATTGCACTTGCGTTTACATCACATTTCATCCTCCAAAAACGAATCGATTCAAATAGATGAGGTGTTAAAATATATCAGGTACTTTTGTACCTCCGACTTGCCCTCACCGCCCCCCAATCGCTCCGGGAATGTCAGCGCCTCCCTAAAGATTCTCACTGCCCCCCGATGAGAACCTATGTTCTAAGTCTATAAAAAAAACTTGTGGCTCTCAGCTTATGTTTGCCAAGTCAAAAAGGTCCACAATTGTGATATCTGATATTTAAAATGAGTCAAAAACATTGCCAATTTCTAAACGCAAGTGGCTCTAGATAAAAACAACAAATGGTTTAATTTATCATACATTACGTTTGTTCTAGAAAGAAGATTACGTCCATACATTTTTTTTACATGATTTATTTTTTTGAATGGATCGTTTAAAAATGTTCACCCGCCCCTAAATTTTCTGTAATTGTATATTGATTTATCTAAAAGGGGTTATTACATGGGCTTCTTAATCACATTAAGTGCATTAAATTTACATGAAAGGAAGACAAGGGGAATGATCTAGCCATGCGTTTCGATTTGGGATTGAAAAGAGTTTAGATGTAAGAAGGTGTATTTATGTCAGTTACATGTAGGATGGTGTATTTATGTCAGTTACATGTAAGATGGTGTGTTTATGTCAGTTACATGTAAGATGGTGTGTTTATGTCAGTTACATGTAAGAAGGTGTGTTTATGTCAGTTACATGTAAGATGGTGTATTTTATGTCAGTTACATGTAAGAAGATGTATTTATGTCAGTTACATGTAAGATGGTGTGTTTATGTCAGTTACATGTAGGATGGTGTATTTATGTCAGTTACATGTAAGATGGTGTGTTTATGTCAGTTACATGTAAGAAGATGTATTTATGTCAGTTACATGTAAGAAGATGTATTTATGTCAGTTACATGTAAGAAGGTGTGTTTATGTCAGTTACATGTAAGAAGATGTATTTATGTCAGTTACATGTAAGAAGATGTATTTATGTCAGTTACATGTAAGAAGGTGTGTTTATGTCAGTTACATGTAAGATGGTGTATTTTATGTCAGTTACATGTAAGAAGATGTATTTATGTCAGTTACATGTAAGAAGGTGTGTTTATGTCAGTTACATGTAAGAAGATGTATTTATGTCAGTTACATGTAAGAAGATGTATTTATGTCAGTTACATGTAAGAAGGTGTGTTTATGTCAGTTACATGTAAGATGGTGTGTTTATGTCAGTTACATGTAGGATGGTGTATTTATGTCAGTTACATGTAAGATGGTGTATTTATGTCAGTTACATGTAAGAAGATGTATTTATGTCAGTTACATGTAAGAAGATGTATTTATGTCAGTTACATGTAAGAAGGTGTGTTTATGTCAGTTACATGTAAGATGGTGTGTTTATGTCAGTTACATGTAGGATGGTGTATTTATGTCAGTTACATGTAAGATGGTGTATTTATGTCAGTTACATGTAAGAAGATGTATTTATGTCAGTTACATGTAAGATGGTGTGTTTATGTCAGTTACATGTAGGATGGTGTGTTTATGTCAGTTACATGTAGGATGGTGTGTTTATGTCAGTTACATGTAGGATGGTGTATTTATGTCAGTTACATGTAGGATGGTGTATTTATGGCAGTTACATGTAGGATGGTGTATTTATGGCAGTTACATGTAAGATGGTGTATTTATGTCAGTTACATGTAGGATGGTGTATTTATGTCAGTTACATGTAAGATGGTGTATTTATGTCAGTTACATGTAAGAAGATGTATTTATGTCAGTTACATGTAAGATGGTGTATTTATGTCAGTTACATGTAGGATGGTGTGTTTATGGCAGTTACATGTAGGATGGTGTGTTTATGGCAGTTACATGTAGGATGGTGTATTTATGTCAGTTACATGTAAGATGGTGTGTTGATGGCAGTTACATGTAGGATGGTGTATTTATGTCAGTTACATGTAGGATGGTGTATTTATGTCAGTTACATGTAGGATGGTGTATTTATGTCAGTTACATGTAGGATGGTGTATTTATGTCAGTTACATGTAGGATGGTGTATTTATGTCAGTTACATGTAAGATGGTGTGTTTATGTCAGTTACATGTAAGATGGTGTGTTGATGGCAGTTACATGTAGGATGGTGTATTTATGTCAGTTACATGTAAGATGGTGTGTTGATGGCAGTTACATGTAGGATGGTGTATTTATGTCAGTTACATGTAAGATGGTGTGTTTATGTCAGTTACATGTAAGATGGTGTGTTGATGGCAGTTACATGTAGGATGGTGTGTTTATGTCAGTTACATGTAAGATGGTGTGTTTATGTCAGTTACATGTAAGATGGTGTGTTGATGGCAGTTACATGTAGGATGGTGTATTTATGTCAGTTACATGTAAGATGGTGTGTTTATGTCAGTTACATGTAAGATGGTGTGTTGATGGCAGTTACATGTAGGATGGTGTGTTTATGTCAGTTACATGTAAGATGGTGTGTTTATGTCAGTTACATGTAAGATGGTGTGTTGATGGCAGTTACATGTAGGATGGTGTATTTATGTCAGTTACATGTAAGATGGTGTGTTTATGTCAGTTACATGTAAGATGGTGTGTTGATGGCAGTTACATGTAGGATGGTGTGTTTATGTCAGTTACATGTAAGATGGTGTGTTTATGTCAGTTACATGTAAGATGGTGTGTTTATGTCAGTTACATGTAAGATGGTGTGTTTATGTCAGTTACATGTAAGATGGTGTGTTTATGTCAGTTACATGTAGGATGGTATGTTTATGTCAGTTACATGTAAGATGGTGTGTTTATGTCAGTTACATGTAAGATGGTGTGTTTATGTCAGTTACATGTAAGATGGTGTGTTTATGTCAGTTACATGTAAGATGGTGTGTTTATGTCAGTTACATGTAAGATGGTGTGTTTATGTCAGTTACATGTAGGATGGTATGTTTATGTCAGTTACATGTAAGATGGTATGTTTATGTCAGTTACATGTAAGATGGTGTGTTTATGTCAGTTACATGTAGGATGGTGTGTTTATGTCAGTTACATGTAAGATGGTGTGTTTATGTCAGTTACATGTAGGATGGTGTGTTTATGTCAGTTACATGTAAGATGGTGTGTTTATGTCAGTTACATGTAAGATGGTGTGTTTATGTCAGTTACATGTAAGATGGTGTGTTTATGTCAGTTACATGTAGGATGGTGTGTTTATGTCAGTTACATGTAAGATGGTGTGTTTATGTCAGTTACATGTAAGATGGTGTGTTTATGTCAGTTACATGTAGGATGGTGTATTTATGTCAGTTACATGTAAGATGGTGTGTTTATGTCAGTTACATGTAAGATGGTGTGTTTATGTCAGTTACATGTAAGATGGTGTGTTGATGGCAGTTACATGTAGGATGGTGTGTTTATGTCAGTTACATGTAAGATGGTGTGTTTATGTCAGTTACATGTAAGATGGTGTGTTGATGGCAGTTACATGTAGGATGGTGTATTTATGTCAGTTACATGTAAGATGGTGTGTTTATGTCAGTTACATGTAAGATGGTGTGTTGATGGCAGTTACATGTAGGATGGTGTGTTGATGGCAGTTACATGTAAGATGGTGTGTTTATGTCAGTTACATGTAAGATGGTGTGTTGATGGCAGTTACATGTAGGATGGTGTATTTATGTCAGTTACATGTAAGATGGTGTGTTTATGTCAGTTACATGTAAGATGGTGTGTTGATGGCAGTTACATGTAGGATGGTGTGTTTATGTCAGTTACATGTAAGATGGTGTGTTTATGTCAGTAACATGTAAGATGGTGTGTTTATGTCAGTTACATGTAAGATGGTGTGTTTATGTCAGTTACATGTAAGATGGTGTGTTTATGTCAGTTACATGTAGGATGGTATGTTTATGTCAGTTACATGTAAGATGGTGTGTTTATGTCAGTTACATGTAAGATGGTGTGTTTATGTCAGTTACATGTAAGATGGTGTGTTTATGTCAGTTACATGTAAGATGGTGTGTTTATGTCAGTTACATGTAAGATGGTGTGTTTATGTCAGTTACATGTAGGATGGTATGTTTATGTCAGTTACATGTAAGATGGTATGTTTATGTCAGTTACATGTAAGATGGTGTGTTTATGTCAGTTACATGTAAGATGGTGTGTTTATGTCAGTTACATGTAGGATGGAGTGTTTATGTCAGTTACATGTAAGATGGTGTGTTTATGTCAGTTACATGTAAGATGGTGTGTTTATGTCAGTTACATGTAAGATGGTGTGTTTATGTCAGTTACATGTAGGATGGTGTGTTTATGTCAGTTACATGTAAGATGGTGTGTTTATGTCAGTTACATGTAAGATGGTGTGTTTATGTCAGTTACATGTAGGATGGTGTATTTATGTCAGTTACATGTAAGATGGTGTGTTTATGTCAGTTACATGTAAGATGGTGTGTTTATGTCAGTTACATGTAAGATGGTGTGTTTATGTCAGTTACATGTAAGATGGTGTGTTTATGTCAGTTACATGTTAGGATGGTGTGTTTATGTCAGTTACATGTAAGATGGTGTGTTTATGTCAGTTACATGTAAGATGGTGTGTTTATGTCAGTTACATGTAGGATGGTGTGTTTATGTCAGTTAGATGTAAGATGGTGTGTTTATGTCAGTTACATGTAAGATGGTGTGTTTATGTCAGTTACATGTAAGATGGTGTGTTTATGTCAGTTACATGTAGGATGGTGTGTTTATGTCAGTTACATGTAAGATGGTGTGTTTATGTCAGTTACATGTAAGATGGTGTGTTTATGTCAGTTACATGTAAGATGGTGTGTTGATGGCAGTTACATGTAGGATGGTGTATTTATGTCAGTTACATGTAAGATGGTGTGTTGATGGCAGTTACATGTAGGATGGTGTATTTATGTCAGTTACATGTAAGATGGTGTGTTTATGTCAGTTACATGTAAGATGGTGTGTTGATGGCAGTTACATGTAGGATGGTGTGTTTATGTCAGTTACATGTAAGATGGTGTGTTTATGTCAGTTACATGTAAGATGGTGTGTTGATGGCAGTTACATGTAGGATGGTGTATTTATGTCAGTTACATGTAAGATGGTGTGTTTATGTCAGTTACATGTAAGATGGTGTGTTGATGGCAGTTACATGTAGGATGGTGTGTTTATGTCAGTTACATGTAAGATGGTGTGTTTATGTCAGTTACATGTAAGATGGTGTGTTGATGGCAGTTACATGTAGGATGGTGTATTTATGTCAGTTACATGTAAGATGGTGTGTTTATGTCAGTTACATGTAAGATGGTGTGTTGATGGCAGTTACATGTAGGATGGTGTGTTTATGTCAGTTACATGTAAGATGGTGTGTTTATGTCAGTTACATGTAAGATGGTGTGTTTATGTCAGTTACATGTAAGATGGTGTGTTTATGTCAGTTACATGTAAGATGGTGTGTTTATGTCAGTTACATGTAGGATGGTATGTTTATGTCAGTTACATGTAAGATGGTGTGTTTATGTCAGTTACATGTAAGATGGTGTGTTTATGTCAGTTACATGTAAGATGGTGTGTTTATGTCAGTTACATGTAAGATGGTGTGTTTATGTCAGTTACATGTAAGATGGTGTGTTTATGTCAGTTACATGTAGGATGGTATGTTTATGTCAGTTACATGTAAGATGGTATGTTTATGTCAGTTACATGTAAGATGGTGTGTTTATGTCAGTTACATGTAGGATGGTGTGTTTATGTCAGTTACATGTAAGATGGTGTGTTTATGTCAGTTACATGTAGGATGGTGTGTTTATGTCAGTTACATGTAAGATGGTGTGTTTATGTCAGTTACATGTAAGATGGTGTGTTTATGTCAGTTACATGTAAGATGGTGTGTTTATGTCAGTTACATGTAGGATGGTATGTTTATGTCAGTTACATGTAAGATGGTGTGTTTATGTCAGTTACATGTAAGATGGTGTGTTTATGTCAGTTACATGTAAGATGGTGTGTTTATGTCAGTTACATGTAGGATGGTGTGTTTATGTCAGTTACATGTAAGATGGTGTGTTTATGTCAGTTACATGTAAGATGGTGTGTTTATGTCAGTTACATGTAGGATGGTGTGTTTATGTCAGTTACATGTAAGATGGTGTGTTTATGTCAGTTACATGTAAGATGGTGTGTTTATGTCAGTTACATGTAAGATGGTGTGTTTATGTCAGTTACATGTAGGATGGTGTGTTTATGTCAGTTACATGTAAGATGGTGTGTTTATGTCAGTTACATGTAAGATGGTGTGTTTATGTCAGTTACATGTAAGATGGTGTGTTGATGGCAGTTACATGTAGGATGGTGTATTTATGTCAGTTACATGTAAGATGGTGTGTTTATGTCAGTTACATGTAAGATGGTGTGTTGATGGCAGTTACATGTAGGATGGTGTGTTTATGTCAGTTACATGTAAGATGGTGTGTTTATGTCAGTTACATGTAAGATGGTGTGTTGATGGCAGTTACATGTAGGATGGTATGTTTATGTCAGTTACATGTAAGATGGTGTGTTTATGTCAGTTACATGTAGGATGGTGTGTTGATGGCAGTTACATGTAGGATGGTATGTTTATGTCAGTTACATGTAAGATGGTGTGTTGATGGCAGTTACATGTAGGATGGTGTGTTTATGTCAGTTACATGTAAGATGGTGTGTTTATGTCAGTTACATGTAAGATGGTGTGTTTATGTCAGTTACATGTAGGATGGTGTGTTTATGTCAGTTACATGTAAGATGGTGTGTTTATGGCAGTTACATGTAGGATGGTGTGTTTATGTCAGTTACATGTAAGATGGTGTGTTTATGTCAGTTACATGTAAGATGGTGTGTTTATGGCAGTTACATGTAGGATGGTGTGTTTATGTCAGTTACATGTAAGATGGTGTGTTGATGGCAGTTACATGTAGGATGGTGTGTTTATGTCAGTTACATGTAAGATGGTGTGTTTATGTCAGTTACATGTAAGATGGTGTGTTTATGTCAGTTACATGTAGGATGGTGTGTTTATGTCAGTTACATGTAAGATGGTGTGTTTATGGCAGTTACATGTAGGATGGTGTGTTTATGTCAGTTACATGTAAGATGGTGTGTTTATGTCAGTTACATGTAAGATGGTGTGTTGATGGCAGTTACATGTAGGATGGTATGTTTATGTCAGTTACATGTAAGATGGTGTGTTGATGGCAGTTACATGTAGGATGGTGTGTTTATGTCAGTTACATGTAAGATGGTGTGTTTATGTCAGTTACATGTAAGATGGTGTGTTTATGTCAGTTACATGTAGGATGGTGTGTTTATGTCAGTTACATGTAAGATGGTGTGTTTATGGCAGTTACATGTAGGATGGTGTGTTTATGTCAGTTACATGTAAGATGGTGTGTTTATGTCAGTTACATGTAAGATGGTGTGTTTATGTCAGTTACATGTAAGATGGTGTGTTTATGTCAGTTACATGTAAGATGGTGTGTTTATGTCAGTTACATGTAAGATGGTGTGTTGATGGCAGTTACATGTAGGATGGTGTATTTATGTCAGTTACATGTAAGATGGTGTGTTTATGTCAGTTACATGTAAGATGGTGTGTTGATGGCAGTTACATGTAGGTTGGTGTGTTTATGTCAGTTACATGTAAGATGGTGTGTTTATGTCAGTTACATGTAAGATGGTGTGTTGATGGCAGTTACATGTAGGATGGTATGTTTATGTCAGTTACATGTAAGATGGTGTGTTTATGTCAGTTACATGTAGGATGGTGTATTTATGTCAGTTACATGTAAGATGGTGTGTTTATGTCAGTTACATGTAAGATGGTGTGTTGATGTCAGTTACATGTAAGATGGTGTGTTGATGTCAGTTACATGTAAGATGGTGTGTTGATGGCAGTTACATGTAAGATGGTGTATTTATGTCAGTTACATGTAAGATGGTGTATTTATGTCAGTTACATGTAAGATGGTGTATTTATCTCAGTTACATGTAAGATGGTGTGTTTATGTCAGTTACATGTAGGATGGTGTATTTATGTCAGTTACATGTAAGATGGTGTGTTGATGTCAGTTACATGTAAGATGGTGTGTTGATGGCAGTTACATGTAGGATGGTGTATTTATGTCAGTTACATGTAAGATGGTGTATTTATGTCAGTTACATGTAAGATGGTGTGTTTATCTCAGTTACATGTATGGTGTAGTTATGTTAGAGGTTCTCAAACACTGACTGGCTGGCTACCAGACACGAGGCCATAGAAGTAAACATACTGGGTAACAAATGACCTGCATGGTTCATTACTAGCGAATATTCACAACTGACAAGAGTAACACCCTTAGTTAAATCTCATTAATAGCGAATATTCACAACTGACAAGAGTAACACCATTAGTTAAATCTCATTACTAGCGAATATTCACAACTGACAAGAGTAAAACCTTTAGTTAAATCTCATTACTAGCGAATATTCACAACTGACAAGAGTAACACCATTAGTTAAATCTCATTACTAGCGAATATTCACAACTGACAAGAGTAACACCATTAGTTAAATCTCATTACTAGCGAATATTCACAACTGACAAGAGTAACACCATTAGTTAAATCTCATTACTAGCGAATATTCACAACTGACAAGAGTAACACCCTTAGTTAAATCTCATTACTAGCGAATATTCACAACTGACAAGAGTAACACCCTTAGTTAAATCTCATTACTAGCGAATATTCACAACTGACAAGAGTAACACCCTTAGTTAAATCTCATTACTAGCGAATATTCACAACTGACAAGAGTAACACCATTAGTTAAATCTCATTACTAGCGAATATTCACAACTGACAAGAGTAACACCAATAGTGAAATCTCATTACTAGCGAATATTCACAACTGACAAGAGTAACACCAATAGTCAAATCTCATTACTAGCAAATATTCACAACTGACAAGAGTAACACCAATAGTTAAATCACTAAATTTATAAACACTAGAGGACAGAAGGGCAAAGAGTAAATTAAACTCAAATTTAGAAATACAACCCAATTACAACCTGTTCCTATGCTCAGTTAAACATAAAGACAAAAACACTTTCCTTATCCCTTATGCGAGAACAAATGCATACAAGTACTCTTTCTTCCCGAGTGGCATTTGGGCATGGAATGGGTTGCCTGTACAAACCAGGAAAACCAGTAACTTAACATCATTTAAAACATTAATAAAGATGCAAGACTAGACTCGAACCACGGATGAGCGTAGGACGCAATAATCTTCTTTATAGATGGAGCGTCTGTAATGTATAAGATAATAAAACAGAAAAACATAAAATAACGTGCTGTCCTAGCGACAATCGTAAAACAGATGGAGCAATATTTCTTTCCCCTTAATATAGACATTACTTTCGTATACCGCACGGGTCGGCAACTTGTTGATAATAGTGTGCCAAAGTAGGATTTCTAAATCATCCAGCGTGCCAACAAGTCTGAAAGCGTACGAGCTCCAACATATGTTTTCTTAAAATTCTTACAACACAATGTATACATCGTCTTAACATGACAGGGCTGCAGTTCAATCAACTATTGACAACCGCTCAAGACAGGCAAAAGTAGAGAAAGTTGACTGCTGAAGTGTCCATTCGCTCCCCCCAATGACCACAACGGTCAAGGGATTGATGATGATGGTGAACATGACCAAGGCCAAAAGCAAACTATCGTTATGGAGAAACCGTGCAGAAAACTCAACACAAAACTGTTAGGTGTTACGATAATTACAAAATATTTTTTTTTACCCAAGACTTCATGAAATGGGTACCTGAGAATCGGATATGTGGGTAGGCCAACTGGGATTTTTTAGATTATGGATTAAGCCATGGCGTTAATGGCCTTCACGCGCAATGTATGTCAAAATTTACATCATTACTATATGAAGAGTTGCAATAAGCTTTGTTTTACAGTTTTTTACGTGTACGATTGGCAAATGTTTCGAATACGTATTAGTAAAGTACCAATCGGACTAAATTGATCCACAGAGCCGGTGAAGCAGCGTTCACAAGTTTCTGTTGCCACGGCATACTAGGTGATTGTGTGGCCAGCACTATGCACAGCCGTCTTTACTTTACCCCCCCCCCCCCCGCCCAACAAATATCAGGTACCCACCAGAGCTGGGTAGACTCAGGGACAGCCTCCAGACCCTGGAAAAAAAATCAGCATGCACCAGGATTCAAACCCAGGACCTACGGAACGCCAGCTGAAGGCGCCGCCGCACGGATCCCTGAAATACGTATTATTAACAGGTTATTTATTGTTTCGGCAAGCAAACAAAACACTTTTGAGAAAAAGCAAAGAAGCAACATTCAAACAAATCATAAAAACAAAAGTTTTCTTTGTGTAAATACTTCATATTCACTTTCCTTTTTGCATTTTTTGCTTCGGTCAAAACTTTCAAATATTTTCCGAAACTATTGTCTTTTTTATTATTTCTTATTGAAAAACAGGCAAACTGATATTCTGACAGTTTGAGAGATGTTCTGAATTATTTGTTTTTTTTACAGAAAACGAGTTTATGTTTCAGCTCGATGGAATGACGGGAAGTGGATCGATGAACCTTACAAAGTTTTTGTCACAGACAAACACATAAAGAAGGCAAAGACAATGGAAGTGATTTAAAAAGTGGGTTATAGAACCTGTTTGAGCCCAGACTGGGTAGTGGATACAACTCAATATCTAGATGCGACTTGGTTACGTACCAATTTCGTCACTTCACTGGTTTATGTAGGGCCTAAGTGCTTTTTATGTAACAAGTTGATTTTTTTTTCAAATCAAATATTGTAATTATTAGTTGTGTATAATGCAGAAATTGATGACATAAATAGAAATGAAGAAATGAATCAAACCAACACCAAGAAAACTTGAAAAAAAAAACACACAACATAACCGAGAAAATAAAAATATGTGTGGGTTTTGAAACTTGGTAGACTCTATGGTTAAAACACAAACAACAAGAAAACAAAACATGAATCTATGTGTACAAAAAACCAGAAGTGCCTGGCCTGAAGGGTAATCAAGACACTGGAAATGCTGGCCCGGATGTAAAGCACAGGACAGGTTTGTTACCTCGACCATGTGGTCAATAATTCAATCAGTTTGTCTATCAATACGTAATCCTCCCTTGTTTCTATCATTTGGTTTTCTCGTACCATTTCTCTCCATTCTCTCACGTTCTTTCATTCTTTGTCTTTTTTTCTTTACACATTTTCTTCGTATCTGCTTATTGTCTAGACCAGGGGTCGGGAACCTTTTTGTCTGAGAGAGCCATAGACACCACATATTTTGAAAAGTAATTCTGTGAGAGCCATACATTATGTTTAAAACAAAAAATTCAAGTAAATATGTGCATTTTGTGTAATTTCAACACTAAAAGTACAATAATTATGTCTCTGAATTCTTCTGATGCTGAGCTGCAGTTTACTTTAGCTTATTTGTAGAATGAAATATTGATATGCAATTAATATGTAGATCAAAAAGTCAAAAAAAATTTCTGTTAAATAATCGAACATTTGTCTGCGAGCCAGATATAGCCATCCAAAGAGCCACATCTGGCTCGCGAGCCATGGGTTCCCGACCCCTGGTCTAGATCTATGTCATTTCTCGCTAACTTTGTTTAAAAAAAAAGTTAAATTATTTTCTTATTTAAATAATTATTTTCTTAACTTAAAAAAAAACAACATCTAAACAAATAAAGGAACATTAGAAAAAATATTTAAATAAACACTTTTTAGAATCATACATTTTCATAAAAATTTGAAAATGGTCAATAAAAAGCATTGACGACAAAAGCCAAGTTCAAAATCATAAGACTACCGGTACTTTGCTTCTAAGTCTAAAGGCTTTGTGGTTTACAACTATTGTCTGCAAGTTGCTGTACTTTTGAAATAATTCGTACATGTATTCGAGTTTATCCGTGCCGACAGATGAACAGTTCTCCCTGGTCACACTTGGTAATTACATGTATTCGAGTTTATCCGTGCTGACAGATGAACAGTTCTCCCTGGTCACACTTGGTAATTACATGTATTCGAGTTTATCCGTGCCGACAGATGAACAGTTCTCCCTGGTCACACTTGGTAATTACATGTATTCGAGTTTATCCGTGCTGACAGATGAACAGTTCTCCCTGGTCACACTTGGTATTTACATGTATTCGAGTTTATCCGTGCCGACAGATGAACAGTTCTCCCTGGTCACACTTGGTAATTACATGTATTCGAGTTTATCCGTGCCGACAGATGAACAGTTCTCCCTGGTCACACTTGGTAATTACATGTATTCGAGTTTATCCGTGCTGACAGATGAACAGTTCTCCCTGGTCACACTTGGTATTTACATGTATTCGAGTTTATCCGTGCCGACAGATGAACAGTTCTCCCTGGTCACACTTGGTAATTACATGTATTCGAGTTTATCCGTGCCGACAGATGAACAGTTCTCCCTGGTCACACTTGGTAATTACATGTATTCGAGTTTATCCGTGCTGACAGATGAACAGTTCTCCCTGGTCACACTTGGTAATTACATGTATTCGAGTTTATCCGTGCCGACAGATGAACAGTTCTCCCTGGTCACACTTGGTAATTACATGTATTCGAGTTTATCCGTGCCGACAGATGAACAGTTCTCCCTGGTCACACTTGGTAATTACATGTATTCGAGTTTATCCGTGCTGACAGATGAACAGTTCTCCCTGGTCACACTTGGTAATTACATGTATTCGAGTTTATCCGTGCCGACAGATGAACAGTTCTCCCTGGTCACACTTGGTAATTACATGTATTCGAGTTTATCCGTGCCGACAGATGAACAGTTCTCCCTGGTCACACTTGGTAATTACATGTATTCGAGTTTATCCGTGCCGACAGTTCTCCCTGGTCACACTTGGTAATTACATGTATTCGAGTTTATCCGTGCTGACAGATGAACAGTTCTCCCTGGTCACACTTGGTATTTACATGTATTCGAGTTTATCCGTGCCGACAGATGAACAGTTCTCCCTGGTCACACTTGGTAATTACATGTATTCGAGTTTATCCGTGCCGACAGATGAACAGTTCTCCCTGGTCACACTTAGTAATTACATGTATTCGAGTTTATCCGTGCCGACAGATGAACAGTTCTCCCTGGTGTTACGTCCACAATCCCCTTGTGGCCAGAGCTGTGTAGATCTTGCTGATAATTCTCGTTAGTCCTAGGGGAGACTTTAATTATTAGTATTTATGTTTCAGTATTACACGAACTCTTCTTATAGTCCTGGGCACAAATTCAGTATTTGTATTCCAACATTTCCTTTCTTGTACATTATAGTAGTAGCTGAATCTTATAGTAATGTGTACAACACAATAGGATAGTAATTTGACAAGGAAGCTTCAGTGTAACTGTTGTTGATAGTTTATTTCAGGTGGTATGTTCAATATATACAATATATCTATTATGTACAGTTAGAATAAAATAGTGCAAACACAAACGTTCTCAAAGGAACATATTTTGAAACTCTCTGTCTTTCAGACAAAACAAATCATTAAATACTATCCGAGTGGTGCAAGGGATAGACCCATTACCAGTAGGGGTTAAAATCATGGTATCATTACAAAACTCATAACAAAAACGATAGGAACTTCCCCTATTAAATAATGAGTCGTTCCCAGACTCTGAGAATTTGAGATCAACACAGAATCCCAGCATTACCTAGAACCTTTCGTTTTCCTACTAAACGTCCTAATATTGTGTGTAGTAAGAAAAGAGAGAGAGAGGAGAATAAACATTGCGTGTTCCAATTCTTGGAAAAACAATATACATGACACGCCCCCACCCAATGAAAGAAATAATGTACCATAATTACCCAAGTAATACTCAACATGGTACATTTTTCGTACTTAACACTATCGTTTTAACAACCAACAATCAATGGAAGATTATAAGACAATTTAAGCAAACATGGCTCACTGGCACAACTAAATTATAAAAAGTGTCACTACCCAATGGTAATTGTGATTATAACGTGATGGACAAATATTTCCCCGTTAGTATTAATATTAACTAATGTCTCAACAAGTACAAATAATTCAAAAATATTCTAGTCATTCTTATTTTAACTATGTACAGTTGTGTGGATTTCCACCAAAATTTGCAAAAAGTCTTAATCTATTTAAACAAATATAACATTGCTCAAACTCTGTCAATTTTCAACAGTTTACTTCTAATATACAAACCAAAAGATAAGTAATACGTAACTCGAATCAAACTATAGGTTACTTCCCCTTTAAATTACAGTGTCAACTTGACATTAACAGGGTTCATACCTAAGATGATGATACTTCCCCTTTTCTCAAATATGAGGAGAAAATACGCTCTAGTTACGATTACTACAGTAATCTCAATATTAAAATGTAATCCACTATTATGCGTTTTTGGCAAATTTGAAAGTTTAATATAAAAGTTTGTTCAGGGTTGAATGAGTGCATACCTTTAGGTACCTTTGTTTCCCTCCGTTCCTGGATATATGGAATATATAACAACCTATATACAACATAGTGAATATCCACTAGTTTTTCCCATTCTATTACCATGATATAACAATTTAGCAATAGATTTCCAATATTATCTATTAATTTATACCAATTGATATTACATCTCTTTCTAAGATAAAAATTGTACATATTATTATTTAGTTCCATTCATTAACTAAAATAAAACAAGATAATAAATCAACTAGCTCAAAGTTTTCCCACTTAATTGCATGTGATGACAATTACTTTTATCCATCCATATCAAGTAAATACGTGCATATTATATATTTATTGCATCATGCATCAACATTTAAATGGAATTTCTTTTCCATAATCAAATGAATTTAAAATATATCAGAACATCAATATTATACATGATTATAAGAATTATTAATACTTTCAAAAGACTTGACTTCTGTATGATACAAGTATTCTATAGGTATTCCATAATCAAAATTCAAACGAATGATAGGTTATCATGACACATTCTTAATGAATAAGTGAGATGATCTGAAAAAGAAGTATGGGGTTATTCAGTCAATCATGTAGCATTCGAGATAGAGTATCAGCTGTGACGTTGTCCCTACCCCTCAGGTGTTTTATGTTTAAGTCATAGGCTTGGAGGAATAAGCTCCATCTAACAAGCCTCTGGTTTTGCTTGACCCTGGAGAGAAAAGTCAGAGGGTTGTGGTCGGTCAGTATTTCTATCGGGTACCCAGAGCTGTTTACATAGAAATCAAACTGTTTTAACGCTAGGATCAACCCTAAAAGTTCCTTCTCACTTGTATTATAATTACGTTCATGGATATTGAATTTCTGTGAGTGGTAGCACACCGGGTGCTCCTCTCCGTGGTCATCCTGCTGAGTCAGCACCGCTCCCATCCCAGTATCGCACGCGTCTACTGCAATTTTAAAGGGTCTATCAAAACGCGGGGTCACCAAAATAGGTGCCCTGGATAATCTTAACTTCAACTCATCAAACGCCTTTTGGCACTTGTCAGACCAAACAAAGCGATTGTTCTTCTTTAGTAGGTCAGTTAAGGGGCAAGCTACCGTAGAAAAGTCCTGGCAAAACTTACGATAATACCCGGCCATTCCAAGGTAACTACGGAGTTGTTTCCTTGTCTGTGGCACTGGGACATTCTGAATAGCTTCTATTTTAGCATTTACTGGTTTAACCTTTCCACCACCCACTACATGTCCAAGATACTCGATAGTGGCATGTCCAAACTGACTCTTAGCCAGGTTTATTGTCAAATTGGCGTCATTCAGTCGTTCAAACAAGTGTCGTAGTTGACTGTCATGTGTCTTGAAATCTGTACTATTACTATACACCACTATGTCGTCGAGGTAGGCATTACACTGGAAGATACCGCGAGTGAGGGTGTTTATAAGCCTTTGAAACGTCGCAGGGGCATTACGGAGTCCGAATGGCATGACCTTATACCTGTAAAGTCCGTCAGGTGTCACAAAGGCGGATACTTCCTGTGCCCGTGGCGTCAAAGGAATCTGAAAGTACGCGGAGAGAAGATCAATTTTTGTCACATATGTCGCATCATCTATCTTATCAATGAGGTCATCAATACGAGGAATGGGATACGAGTCAGTCTTTGTCAAATTATTTAATTTCCTAAAGTCTGTACAAAACCGCAATGTGTTGTCGGCTTTTGGTACCAACACACAGGGTGAAGACCACTCGCTATCACATTCTTCCACTATGTCATTTTCTAACATATACTTCACCTCTGCTCTAATATGTTCAAGTCTGATGGGGTTAACTCTATATGGATGCTGTTTAATTGGCCTGGCACCCTCAGTTAATACTACATCGTGTTCTATTAGATGTGTCCTCCTGGGAACATCTGTAAACAGTGACTTATATTCATGTACCAGCTCAATAATCTTCTCCTTATCTTCTACCGGAAGATGTTCTAGCCTTGTATCTAAACTCTTAAGGGCATCTGTATTATTAAGTTTACTTTCTGCAAACTTATATTCTATCCTAGATAAATCCGTCGGGACCCTAGCTAATGAAATCATGGGGACCTCCCGTGGTTTACTCTTTTCCCTGGAAACATAGGGCTTAAGTAAATTAATATGGCATACCCTCTGTTTTTGTCTCCGGTCAGGAGTCTTTATCAAATAATTGACCTCGCCAAGCTTTGACTCTATCTCATAGGGTCCACTAAACTTTGCACTTAAAGGCTGATTTTGCAAAGGTAGAAACACAAGAACTTTGTCACCTGGTGCAAAAGTTCTAGCTGTAGCTTTACGGTCATAGTTCTGTCTCATACGCTCCTGCATCTGTGGAAAATGAATCTTCACATGGTTAAAAGCATGATAAAGCCTATTTTTAAATTTATCTACATATGACAAAAGTCCAATCGGTTCACTGTCCGTTAGCCAAGTTTCATGTAGAAGTTTCAACGGACCTCTGACTGAGTGTCCATACACAAGTTCGAATGGGCTAAACCCCAGGGATTCCTGAGTGGCCTCCCTTGCAGCGAACAGTACATAAGGCACACCCTTATCCCAGTCTTTCTCGTTTTCATAACAGTACTTTTTAAGCATCGATTTTAATGTCTGATGAAACCTTTCCAGAGCTCCCTGGCTCTCAGGATGATAGGCACTTGATAGCCTATGGCTTATCCCTAATTGTTCCATGACTTGTTTGAAAATGTTCGAAGTAAAGTTAGTCCCCTGGTCGGACTGTACTGTCTTCGGTAGGCCATAACGTGTGAAGAAATTTGTCAGGGCGTCTACCACCTTCACTGTTGTTATGTTCCGCAACGGAATGGCTTCCGGGAAGCGAGTGGATGAACACATGACTGTGAGCAGGTATTGAAAACCGGCTTTTGTTTTCGGCAACGGGCCCACGAAATCAATGAGTATGTGACTGAATGGTTCGTCGAACGCTGGTATCGGCTGGAGTGGAGCGACAGGAATTCGTTGGTTAGGACGTCCTACCATTTGGCATACGTGGCAAGTCTTGCAGTATTGTTCGACATCTCTTCTCAGTCCTGGCCAGTAGAAGTAAGGGAGGATACGGTGGTGCGTTTTTCGGACTCCCATGTGACCAGCGAAAGGAAGATCATGCGCCATACGCAGTATATCTTGACGATAGCACTTAGGTATTACAATCTGGTGAATACTGTCCCACTCGTTTGTACCTGAGTTGAGCGGTTTCGACTTTCTCATCAACACTTCATCTTTCATGTAGAAACATTCCGCCATCGCATCTGCAGTCTTTTCATCAACAGCTTTCATTCTGAGTTGCATTATTACTTCGTCATTAAATTGTTCTTTCACCAATTTCTGCTTTGGTGACAAAATGTTATCGTTCTCTGTTGCATCACCAGTTGTTAGTTCAGCAAAGAACGTAGCACTTAAATCGATGTCAGGTGTTTCTGTTATCACTGTTTCATTCGCATGTGTGTCTTCAGAACAGACAAACACATCTTTCGTTGCACTACACGGCGTAGCAGGAGTCTTTACCGACTTCTTTTTCTGCATTGCTCTTGTCAGTGCACATGTTGGGCGTTCATTGGCAGGACGTAGGTATTTGTCCTCCGCCATCTTTGTCTCCAACACTTTAACCATGGGCTCGACAGTGACTCTGCCGCCCATAATGTCATTTCCTAATATCATGGAAACACCTTTGACGGGTAGTGCGCGCCACACTCCCACTACGATGTTACCTGTAAAAATATCCGACTCGAGTTTTATTCTGTGCAGTGGAGCTTCCACAGCCTCCATACTAGCACCTCTCAGCACAACAGACTCACCGGTACTGGTGGCATCCGTTAACGGCACACTGCCCTCCAGGATGACGCTGACAGCAGAACCCGTGTCACGTAATATCTGTATTTTCTTCTTGCTGAGTACATCGACTTCTGTCGACACTGTCCCCTCGTAGACAAAGGGTCGAAAATCGGATAGGTCGTCCTCTTCCGGGACTTCAGGAACCATTTGTTCCTCACGGCCTTCTGAAAGCATAATAGATTGAGTACAGCTATTCTCTTTTACCTTAGATAGACTGTTCTCAAAAACCATCGACTCCACAACTATGGGCGATGCCGGCCGCATTTCTTTTGAGTTTCTTGACCCTGTGTTGCACACTTCTTCTGTCTGCTTGCTATCTTTCTGCACTCTGGCACAGTGTAGAATAGCACCTTGCTTCTTGGTAAGGATCCAACAATCTTTCTTCATGTGGCCCTC
This sequence comes from Anisus vortex, assembly GCA_949126835.1. Taxonomy (NCBI): domain Eukaryota; kingdom Metazoa; phylum Mollusca; class Gastropoda; family Planorbidae; genus Anisus; species Anisus vortex. Next base: position 33,789,596 of record OX421507.1, read on the forward strand.
TTTCTTGCAATTGAAACATACCACCTTTGCTTTATTTACATCTGTCTGCTTCCTGAAATGAACTAAGTTACTATTATTATTTACACCACTGTTCTTATTATTGTTTTCACTTGTCTCTTTTGGTTTACTAGCCTCCTTGGGCTCTGGTTTGTGCACTTTGGGTTTGTCAGCATAATATGGCTTTATGCTGGCGTGAATTATGGCATAGTTATCTGCCAATCTAGCAGCTTCATGCACATCTTCAACCCCTCGGTCTGAGATGTGGGTTTTAATATCCACTCGAATACAATCATTGAATTCCTCAAACAATATTAGGTTCTTGAGTTTATCAAACTCACTTACATTCTGTGACCTTAGCCACTGTTCTAACATTTTCTCCTTTTGTCTCAAAAAGTCTACATGAGTTTGATCATATGCCTTCTTTCTGTCTCTAAATAGCTTTCTATATTTTTCTGGTGTCAGGGAATAACTTTTTAGCACCCTATCTTTGATTACTTCATAGTCATTTATTTCCTCGGGTGTTAAACTCAACACTACGTCCAATGCTTTTCCTTTGTTGAGAGTTGACCTTAACAATAAAGCCATCTTATCATCAGGGAACTGATAATCTACAGCTATTCTCTCAAAAAGCAAAAAGAAATCTTGAACATCTTCTTCTCTGAATATAGGCAAGTGTTGCTTCATTGCGCTAATATCCATACCATTGCTGTCCCTACGATGGTCAGGTCTGTTCATGCGTGCCATCTCTATCCTTTCTCTGCTTTCAATCCTAATTCTTTCATTTTCCCTTTCAGTTTCTATCCTAATTCTTTCATTTTCCCTTTCAGTTTCTATCCTAATTCTTTCATTTTCCCTTTCAGTTTCTATCCTAATTCTTTCATTTTCTATCCTAATTCTTTCCAATTCCATTCTCTTCATAGCTAATTGGAATTTTAGGTTTTCACTCAAACCTTCATCTTCATCATTGTTTGATGATCTAGATGACATATTTCTTACCTCGTCTCCGTGGGCAATTACCTCGTCCCCACTGGGAGCTACATAACCTTCATTGATATCGTTCTGTCCCACTTCAACTACACTACCAGTGTTCATGGCATTCTGCCCGTTCAAACATGTCATAATTTCTTTGGTCAAACGATTACGATTAGGTCTTGCCTGTCCTGCCTCAATCCCAAAAGACTCAGCTAATTCTTTTAGTTCAGCAAATGACATGGCATTAAGTTCCTCACTTGATATATTCGAAGCCATAGTATAGCGTTCGAAATATTTGTTATAGTAGAGTATATATTGTATAATAAAATATAAAGTTCCAACTTACGATTTGTCCAGAAATTTGCACAATATAATATTAAACACTTCGTGGAATCTTCACACTTCCCAAGGAATAAAAACGCAAACCAGTTCTCTCCTCTTTTTAAAAAGAATAGTTTCACAGTCCTAGAAAACGAAACACAAATATGCCGCTCTCAGTACTACTAATGTCACAAAATATTTATAGGTCAGGAAAAAATATAACTCAAATTTTACAGACGAGATCAACAGATTTTTTCCAATCCTAGATCAAGAAAAGTAGAACTCAAATCTACCGAACGAGACTACCAAATCTTGTCAATCCTAGGTCAGGAAAAGTAGAACTCAAATATACCGGGCGAGACCACCAAATTTTGTTACATCCACAATCCCCTTGTGGCCAGAGCTGTGTAGATCTTGCTGATAATTCTCGTTAGTCCTAGGGGAGACTTTAATTATTAGTATTTGTGTTTCAGTATTACACGAACTCTTCTTATAGTCCTGGGCACAAATTCAGTATTTGTATTCCAACATTTCCTTTCTTGTACATTATAGTAGTAGCTGAATCTTATAGTAATGTGTACAACACAATAGGATAGTAATTTGACAAGGAAGCTTCAGTGTAACTGTTGTTGATAGTTTATTTCAGGTGGTATGTTCAATATATACAATATATCTATTATGTACAGTTAGAATAAAATAGTGCAAACACAAACGTTCTCAAAGGAACATATTTTGAAACTCTCTGTCTTTCAGACAAAACAAATCATTAAATACTATCCGAGTGGTGCAAGGGATAGACCCATTACCAGTAGGGGTGAAAATCATGGTATCATTACAAAACTCATAACAAAAACGATAGGAACTTCCCCTATTAAATAATGAGTCGTTCCCAGACTCTGAGAATTTGAGATCAACACAGAATCCCAGCATTACCTAGAACCTTTCGTTTTCCTACTAAACGTCCTAATATTGTGTGTAGTAAGAAAAGAGAGAGAGAGGAGAATAAACATTGCGTGTTCCAATTCTTGGAAAAACAATATACATGACACTGGTCACACTTGATAATTACATGTATTCGAGTTTATCCGTGCCGACAGATGAACAGTTCTTCCTGGTCACACTTGGTAATTACATGTATTCGAGTTTATCCGTGCTGACAGATGAACAGTTCTCCCTGGTCAAACTTGGTAATTACATGTATTCGAGTTTATCCGTGCTGACAGATGAACAGTTCTCCCTGGTCACACTTGATAATTACATGTATTCGAGTTTATCCGTGCCGACAGATGAACAGTTCTCCCTGGTCACACTTGGTAATTACATGTATTCGAGTTTATCCGTGCCGACAGATGAACAGTTCTCCCTGGTCACACTTGGTAATTACATGTATTCGAGTTTATCCGTGCGGACAGATGAACAGTTCTCCCTGGTCACACTTGGTAATTACATGTATTCGAGTTTATCCGTGCCGGCAGATGAACAGTTCTCCCTGGTCACACTTGGTAATTACATGTATTCGAGTTTATCCGTGCTGACAGATGAACAGTTCTCCCTGGTCACACTTGGTAATTACATGTATTCGAGTTTATCCGTGCTGACAGATGAACAGTTCTCTCTGGTCACACTTGGTAATTACATGTATTCGAGTTTATCCGTGCCGACAGATGAACAGTTCTCCCTGGTCACACTTGGTAATTACATGTATTCGAGTTTATCCGTGCCGACAGATGAACAGTTCTCCCTGGTCACACTTGGTAATTACATGTATTCGAGTTTATCCGTGCCGACAGATGAACAGTTCTCCCTGGTCACACTTGGTAATTACATGTATTCGAGTTTATCCGTGCCGACAGATGAACAGTTCTCCCTGGTCACACTTGGTAATTACATGTATTCGAGTTTATCCGTGCCGACAGATGAACAGTTCTCCCTGGTCACACTTGGTAATTACATGTATTCGAGTTTATCCGTGCCGACAGATGAACAGTTCTCCCTGGTCACACTTGGTAATTACATGTATTCGAGTTTATCCGTGCCGACAGATGAACAGTTCTCCCTGGTCACACTTGGTAATTACATGTATTCGAGTTTATCCGTGCCGACAGATGAACAGTTCTCCCTGGTCACACTTGGTAATTACATGTATTCGAGTTTATCCGTGCCGACAGATGAACAGTTCTCCCTGGTCACACTTGGTAATTACATGTATTCGAGTTTATCCGTGCCGACAGATGAACAGTTCTCCCTGGTCACACTTGGTAATTACATGTATTCGAGTTTATCCGTGCCGACAGATGAACAGTTCTCCCTGGTCACACTTGGTAATTACATGTATTCGAGTTTATCCGTGCCGACAGATGAACAGTTCTCCCTGGTCACACTTGGTAATTACATGTATTCGAGTTTATCCGTGCCGACAGATGAACAGTTCTCCCTGGTCACACTTGGTAATTACATGTATTCGAGTTTATCCGTGCCGACAGATGAACAGTTCTCCCTGGTCACACTTGGTAATTACATGTATTCGAGTTTATCCGTGCCGACAGATGAACAGTTCTCCCTGGTCACACTTGGTAATTACATGTATTCGAGTTTATCCGTGCCGACAGATGAACAGTTCTCCCTGGTCACACTTGGTAATTACATGTATTCGAGTTTATCCGTGCCGACAGATGAACAGTTCTCCCTGGTCACACTTGGTAATTACATGTATTCGAGTTTATCCGTGCCGACAGATGAACAGTTCTCCCTGGTCACACTTGGTAATTACATGTATTCGAGTTTATCCGTGCCGACAGATGAACAGTTCTCCCTGGTCACACTTGGTAATTACATGTATTCGAGTTTATCCGTGCCGACAGATGAACAGTTCTCCCTGGTCACACTTGGTAATTACATGTATTCGAGTTTATCCGTGCTGACAGATGAACAGTTCTCCCTGGTCACACTTGGTAATTACATGTATTGTGGGTGTGTGCGGGTGTAGAGTTGATCTAAATTCTAAAACTTTTTGCGTACCACGGGGATAATGAACTGCATATACATGAATGTAGGCGAGGCGGGACTTTTTGGGCTAGTAACAATTATGTGATTAAACAGTAATAACGATTTGTTAATTTAGTATTAGCTAGTTATTTAGTCATTTCAACTTAGGGCTTGTGAATGTCGACTTTGTCACTAAATCGAAACATTTATTATCGAGAGAGCCATGTAGTTATTTACTAAGAGAGCGAAGGATTTCAAACATGAGCTGAGCGCTCGTCGAGTTTTGCATCATCCGTCTGGTCAATATTCAATCAGTGTATCCCAACAATCAATCATTGTCTTTATATCTCTCTTTGCGAGTTAACTTTTCTCTCCATCTCTCTTACTCTCTATTTCTCTCATCCCAGTCAATGTTTGCATATGTCATACCTAGCCAGCTCATATTCTATTTTGTTCTCTTCATCGGAATCAGCGTCAATTCTTGTGTGTTAATACGTTTTCTAGTAATGATATAAAGTTGTTTGTTTTATTGACTAGCTCAGGCTACAGAGTACATGCCCGTTGGGATAGACATTAATCATTTATACATTTTGGCTCTAACGTTAAGTAACCCACACAGTAAACACAAAAGTAAGAATATTTACGATAAAGTGCTACAACATGAGCAACTTCTAAAACATTACGTTGTTATCCCATAAGAAAAACGTGGCTAGTGATAGCATTAATATAAAGATTTCATATAGATGTAAAAGTTTCCAAGTAATACGCTGCATACTTCACCTGTTAAAGAAATACAATTTTCTCTGTTTTATATATATCGGTATTGCCATTCAGATTTAAATACAATATAAACAACAAATATAAACAACAAATATAAACAACAAATACTTTTTCGTGCAAGCAAATGAATTTTGTATGATAGTTTTTTTCTAAGTATATTTTTCTGTTGTTGTGTAGAACTAATAAGGCTTTAAGATTGTTTTTTAGTCAATTTTTCTAGATTTTACTCTTACGAAATAAGGTGAAACTTGTGAATCGTGTGATTTTCGATGAATGACAATTACAAATTCATTCCGCCAAATTTCAACTCACTTCCCTAGAGGCAACCTTCCTCTCTTGTAGTAACAGAAATGTCATGGGTCAATGCCCCCACCTCCACCCAACTCACTTCCCTAGAGGCAACCTTCCTCTCTTGTAGTAACAGAAATGTCATGGGTCAATGCCCCCACCTCCACCCAACTCACTTCCCTAGAGGCAACCTTCCACTCTTGTAGGAACAGAAATGTCATGGGTCAATGCCTCCACCTCCACCCAACTCACTTCCCTAGAGGCAACCTTCCACTCTTGTAGGAACAGAAATGTCATGGGTCAATGCCCCCACCTCTACCCAACTCACTTCCCTAGAGGCAACCTTCCACTCTTGTAGGAACAGAAATGTCATGGGTCAATTCCTCCACCTCCACCCAACTCACTTCCCTAGAGGCAACCTTCCACTCTTGTAGGAACAGAAATGTCATGGGTCAATGCTCCACCTCCACCCAACTCACTTCCCTAGAGGCAACCTTCCACTCTTGTAGGAACAGAAATGTCATGGGTCAATGCCCCCACCTCCACCCAACTCACTTCCCTAGAGGCAACCTTCCACTCTTGTAGGAACAGAAATGTCATGGGTCAATGCCCCCACCTCCAACCAACTCACTTCCCTAGAGGCAACCTTCCACTCTTGTAGGAACAGAAATGTCATGGGTCAATGCCTCCACCTCCACCCAACTCACTTCCCTAGAGGCAACCTTCCACTCTTGTAGGAACAGAAATGTCATGGGTCAATGCCCCCACCTCCACCCAACTCACTTCCCTAGAGGCAACCTTCCACTCTTGTAGGAACAGAAATGTCATGGGTCAATGCCTCCACCTCCACCCAACTCACTTCCCTAGAGGCAACCTTCCACTCTTGTAGGAACAGAAATGTCATGGGTCAATGCCTCCACCTCCACCCAACTCACTTCCCTAGAGGCAACCTTCCACTCTTGTAGGAACAGAAATGTCATGGGTCAATGCCCCCACCTCCACCCAACTCACTTCCCTAGAGGCAACCTTCCACTCTTGTAGGAACAGAAATGTCATGGGTCAATGCCTCCACCTCCACCCAACTCACTTCCCTAGAGGCAACCTTCCACTCTTGTAGGAACAGAAATGTCATGGGTCAATGCCTCCACCTCCACCCAACTCACTTCCCTAGAGGCAACCGTCCACTCTTGTAGGAACAGAAATGTCATGGGTCAATGCCCCCACCTCCACCCAACTCACTTCCCTAGAGGCAACCTTCCACTCTTGTAGGAACAGAAATGTCATGGGTCAATGCCTCCACCTCCACCCAACTCACTTCCCTAGAGGCAACCTTCCACTCTTGTAGGAACAGAAATGTCATGGGTCAATGCCCCCACCTCCACCCAACTCACTTCCCTAGAGGCAACCTTCCACTCTTGTAGGAACAGAAATGTCATGGGTCAATGCCTCCACCTCCACCCAACTCACTTCCCTAGAGGCAACCTTCCACTCTTGTAGGAACAGAAATGTCATGGGTCAATGCCTCCACCTCCACCCAACTCACTTCCCTAGAGGCAACCTTCCACTCTTGTAGGAACAGAAATGTCATGGGTCAATGCCTCCACCTCCACCCAACTCACTTCCCTAGAGGCAACTCACTTCCCTAGAGGCAACCTTCCACTCTTGTAGGAACAGAAATGTCATGGGTCAATGCCCCCCACCTCCACCCAAATCACTTCCCTAGAGGCAACCGTCCTCTCTTGTAGTAACAGAAATGTCATGGGTCAATGCCTCCACCTCCACCCAACTCACTTCCCTAGAGGCAACCTTCCACTCTTGTAGGAACAGAAATGTCATGGGTCAATGCCCCCACCTCCACCCAACTCACTTCCCTAGAGGCAACCTTCCACTCTTGTAGGACCAGAAATGTCATGGGTCAATGCCTCCACCTCCACCCAACTCACTTCCCTAGAGGCAACCTTCCACTCTTGTAGGAACAGAAATGTCATGGGTCAATGCCTCCACCTCCACCCAACTCACTTCCCTAGAGGCAACTCACTTCCCTAGAGGCAACCTTCCACTCTTGTAGGAACAGAAATGTCATGGGTCAATGCCTCCACCTCCACCCAACTCACTTCCCTAGAGGCAACCTTCCACTCTTGTAGGAACAGAAATGTCATGGGTCAATGCATCCACCTCCACCCAACTCACTTTCCTAGAGGCAACCTTCCACTCTTGTAGGAACAGAAATGTCATGGGTCAATGCCCCCCACCTCCACCCAACTCACTTCCCTAGAGGCAACCTTCCTCTCTTGTAGTAACAGAAATGTCATGGGTCAATGCCTCCACCTCCACCCAACTCACTTCCCTAGAGGCAACCTTCCACTCTTGTAGGAACAGAAATGTCATGGGTCAATGCCCCCACCTCCACCCAACTCACTTCCCTAGAGGCAACATTCCACTCTTGTAGGAACAGAAATGTCATGGGTCAATGCCCCCACCTCCACCCAACTCACTTCCCTAGAGGCAACCTTCCACTCTTGTAGGAACAGAAATGTCATGGGTCAATGCCTCCACCTCCACCCAACTCACTTCCCTAGAGGCAACCTTCCACTCTTGTAGGAACAGAAATGTCATGGGTCAATGCCTCCACCTCCACCCAACTCACTTCCCTAGAGGCAACCTTCCACTCTTGTAGGAACAGAAATGTCATGGGTCAATGCCCCCACCTCCACCCAACTCACTTCCCTAGAGGCAACCTTCCACTCTTGTAGGAACAGAAATGTCATGGGTCAATGCCTCCACCTCCACCCAACTCACTTCCCTAGAGGCAACCTTCCACTCTTGTAGGAACAGAAATGTCATGGGTCAATGCCTCCACCTCCACCCAACTCACTTCCCTAGAGGCAACCTTCCTCTCATGTAGTAACAGAAATGTCATGGGTCAATGCCCCCACCTCCACCCAACTCTTTTCCCTAGAGGCAACCTTCCACTCTTGTAGGAACAGAAATGTCATGGGTCAATGCCCCCACCTCCACCCAACTCACTTCCCTAGAGGCAACCTTCCACTCTTGTAGGAACAGAAATGTCATGGGTCAATGCCCCCACCTCCACCCAACTCACTTCCCTAGAGGCAACCTTCCACTCTTGTAGTAACAGAAATGTCATGGGTCAATGCCTCCACCTCCACCCAACTCCCTTCCCTAGAGGCAACCTTCCTCTCTTGTAGTAACAGAAATGTCATGGGTCAATGCCCCCACCTCCACCCAACTCCCTTCCCTAGAGGCAACCTTCCACTCTTGTAGTAACAGAAATGTCATGGGTCAATGCCCCCACCTCCACCCAACTCACTTCCCTAGAGGCAACCTTCCACTCTTGTAGTAACAGAAATGTCACGGGTCAATGCCCCCACCTCCACCCAACTTCCCCAAATCTCATAATCCGATGCTGCAATGTTTCCCCTAGACTAGTCCTCAACAGAAAACCCCAATTTTTTTTAGTTATTCGAAATAACGGCAATATGCTTTTGTATTGTCAAGCAGCATAAGTGTATAGTTTGAAATGCATACTTTGCTTTTCCACACTCGACAAGCTGTATCGGCAATGTGTAAAAAAAAAAGTAAAGTATCCTTCGGACCAAATTGACCATAGGGACGGTGAAGCAGCGTTTACCAGTTTATCATCAAACACACGTCTTCCGCGTGCGTCTAAAATATAATTATTTGATTTCATTTGCTTAAAAAAATGTCAGGAAAGTTTTAATTCCTAAAACTCTTTTCAATCTTTAAAATCTCAATCTCACAAAAAAAAAAGTAATATCAATAAAAATTATTTATAAAAAGTTGAAAAAAAAATAGGTATCAGTGTGGAATCGAATCAAGGTGCATTAAAAACAAGGGAAATGAGTGGCCCACAGTTTTATTTATCAAACAAAACCAAACAAATTTTTGTTGGCTTTAATAATGACTAAATGGTCATTAAGCGCTGGTTATACAAGGCCATTAGGCCTACAAGTTACACAAGGCCATTAGGCCTACAAGTGACTCAAGGCCATTAGGCCTACAAGTTACACAAGGCCATTAGGCCTACAAGTTACACAAGGCCATTAGGCCTACAAGCTACACAAGGCCTTTAGGCCTACAAGTTACACAAGGCCATTAGGCCTACAAGTTACACAAGGCCATTAGGCCTACAAGGTACACAAGGCCATTAGGCCTACAAGTTATACAAGGCCTTTAGGCCTACAAGTTTCACAAGGCCATTAGGCCTACAAGTTACACAAGGCCATTAGGCCTACAAGTTACACAAGGCCATTAGGACTACAGGTTACACAATGCCATTAGGCCTACAAGTTACACAAGGCCATTAGGCCTACAAGTTACACAATGCCTTTAGGCCTACAAGTTACACAAGGCCATTAGGCCTACAAGTTAGCCTACACAAGGCCATTAGGCCTACAAGTTACACAATGCCTTTAGGCCTACAAGCAGGGCCGGATTTTCCTATAAGCTAGACAAGCTATAGCTTAGGGCCCCCACTGATTTGGGGCCCCCGCCAAAAAAAATTGTCCGAGTGAGCAATTGTCATAATATACTTAAATACAATGCAGCATTATTTGTCCCAACGCCGCACGTCCGGAACATCCCGTACTCTTCACCCAATTGTTTTCAAAAAGATTTAAACTAAGATAAAATTGTGTAGTTTTAAAAATAATGTGTTTTAGTTTTTTCTATTTAGCGTTTGTTTTCGATAGTGGATACCGATATATCTATTATCGATAGCACTTGACATCTCTAAGTTTCTACCAGTGGCGTATTTAGGCATGTTCCACATGTTCCATTGGAACAGGGGCCCCCACACATCACAAAAAGAAATTTTTTAGTAACATCCCCATTCTTTCGTTGAAAATTTAATATAAAATTTATTTATTCCCTTACAATTTTAAGCGCTCCAGTCCAACAAAGGCCCCCACAATCCTGGTTTCTACTATTTAGCTTGTTTAACCTGAATGGCCTCCTTTTTAAAAAGAAGAACAAAGATGTTAAGGCCTACAAAACTAAAAAAATACTTTTAAATGCTGCCATTGACCTAAATAATTTACTATGTTTCGTTTTAGGCCTATGACTTTGATTAGTTAAAAAAGCAGCATTTTTCGTAAATATTTTCAACAAGACTAAACTTTTTCATTGTCAAAATGACAACGATTATAATTGGTATTGATTTCTTCATAGTATTTTCGCGAATGCAACTGAATTAACGTTGTGACTGTATATTCGATTACATTAAGGCAAAATCACATTTAACGGCTTAAGTATAAAGATGATTTAAGAACTACAGGGTACTTCAGTCTCTCTGTAGATTCCACTCCAGACCGGCCCATATTGATCAGCCCACTGTTATTCAAATTATTGTGAGGTACGTTTCACCAGATGATGGGGTCCCTATTGAACGTTTTCTAACTTTCCCTGAGATAGGTTGCCACACAGGGGAAAGTATGTCTAAGATGGTGCACAACTACCTTACAAGTGAATGCAAAAAAGATTTTAGTAAGTGTCGAGGCCAGTCATATGATAATGATGCCAATATGTCTGGCAAATACAAGGGAATGCAAGAAATAATATTGAAGATTAACAAGTATGCTATGTATATTCAATGTTTTGGTCAATCCCTGAATCTTGTTGATAGAACAGCAATAAACTTTTGGGGAATTTTTCAAGAAATATATTTATTTTTTCATCATCTACACATAGATGGGCAGTACTTTTGTCATTCTTCAAAGATGATTCAAAATTTCCAAAGTCTTTGTCAAAGACTAGATGGGAAGCACATTCAATGGCCACAAGTGCAATAAGCTTACTTGATAGTTATGATGAAATAATTGCTGCATTACAGAAAAAGGCGAAACAAGAAATCAAGCCATAAACATTTTGAATAAAATGGAGGAGTTTGAATGTATGGTAATGTTATATTTGTGGAGTTACTTACTGGATGAATTTCACAAGACTAGTCAATCAGTGCAAGACCCCCAAATTAGTCTAGAAATAGGTAGGAAATTATACGCTTCACTTGCGGATTTTGTTAAAGGTTCCAGGGATATGTTTGATCATTTTGAAAAGAAAAGCAACGGAAAAATTGTCTGATGTTGATTACAAGAAAAGCAGATATAGAAGAAGGCGTATCAACGATGATGAAGATGATGCTTTAGAGAACCTTGAGCCAAGAGACAAGTTCAGAATCAAAATATTTATACCAGTGATGGATGCATTAGAGCAGGGGTCGGGCACAGAGGGCCTCAGTATACAATGATGCTGTGAAAAACGTTTTCATTCTTAACCAAATTAGAAGCTGCAGAAGAAGAGATTCGTGAAGGAATTAGTGCTTTATGCCAAACATACCCTGAAGATGTGGAAATGAATCTTGTTGGAGAAGTCAAGAATTTTCATCAATATGTTAGACATAGTCAAGCCTATGGTTCAGGGTAATATTTATTGATCGTGTCCAATCAGTATTCCCTAATGTAGAAGCGATTTTAAGTGTTTCTTAGTATGATGGTTGCAAATTGCTCTGGAGAAAGATCTTTTTCTCACTTGAAGAGGATAAAAAGTGAAGATAAATTATGTTCCCTCAGTCTCATGTGCATAGAAATGTGACAAACTACGCAGTTTATCATTTGATGATGTCATCAGTGACTTTGCTCTGGCAAAAGCAAGAAAGAAAATATTTTAGATAATAAGTCTTTGTAAATTATTCCTTTTAAAAGAATTTTTGTTTCTTTTTACCAGAGTTTGCATTTTAAGTTTGTTATGAATGAATAAAAATGTAAAAAAAATGTATTATTTCACTAACTATAGGCAATACTTCTTAATTGTATTTCATTTTAACCCTCTATGTATCCGAAAATCATATTTTGCACTAACATATAATTCTGGACTTATAAAGGGCCCCATATCTCAAATAGCTTAGGGCCCCATCAAGTCTAAATCCGGCCCTGCCTACAAGTTACACAAGGCCATTAGGCCTACAAGTTACACAAGGCCATTAGGCCTACAAGTTACACAAGGCCATTAGGCCTACAAGTGTTTAATTCGTTAAAACACGGCAATATTTCGTACCCTAGGACCACGTTACAATATCACTTCGCTGCCAAGAGATACTGTTTCTGAATGATTTTTTTTTTGTTATGGCAAATTGCAGCGAACGTAATTAAACATTTCTTTTATGTACCGACAAGCTTGTGTTTCATATATTTAAACTATTCTTAGCCTGTCTAGCATAATTTCTTAAAGAAGTTGCTGTCGAGAAAGTATCGAAGTTGGCAGTTTTACATTTAAAAAAAAAGGCATATTAAAGAACTGTAAGAAATAATATATATTTTTGCTATAAGTAATATCAATTTAATGATATGAAACTTATCAATACCTCGTTCAACAGCTCGTAAATACAATCGTTGTGTGGAGTTAGTTTATTCCTGTACATTGTTCTAATCCAGTCTCTTTATAAGCTCAAAGTGTGAAATAAGATCAAAACAACACACCTTAAATATATAAAACTTGTTCAATTTAAAGTTTGGTTACAATGATTAGCTCATTCCATCCTCTAATCCGTTTAAAATTTCATTGGCACAATACTCCAGAAAGAAAGAAGCATTCTTTGAATTGTCATTACAAATATATTTTTATTTAATTTTGTTGTATTTTAATTGGCTCGAAATAAGAGCCACATTTCTTTGTCGATGTATTTTAAATGTTTTATTGAAACTTAGGTACGATTTTAACTAATAGACAGCGCTGAATAACTCCGGTCTGTTTGTCTGTCTGTCTATGCATCTCTCTATCTATAATCTATCTATCGATCTATTTATCTATTTTCTGTCTATCTATTATTTATCTATAGAGTAAATTTATCTATTTTTCTGTCTATCTATTATCTATCTAATGATAAATGTATCTATTTTTCTGTCTATCTATTATCTATCTATCTATAATCTATCAATCTATCTACCGATCTATTTTCCTATCCCTTCGTTATCTATATATATTTTCTGTTTATCTGCCTATCTCTCTGTCTACGCATCTGCCTTTTAAAGTATCTGACTATCTACCTAATAATATATCAATATATCTTTCTATGTGTCTGTCGGTTTATAATGCAGCAGAAACTAAAAGCAGCACAACGCATTTGTCTGCACTTGTAGAATACATAACGCTATAATAATACAATGGACATAAACTATATTCTTTAACGACATCCGATAGAAATGTCCAATACAACATATTCCTTGCACTGAACATCTAACACACACCAAGAAGTTAACACACGTAATGTGTCGCTTGGTCCACACAATGTGTTGAGTGAATATTTCATGACTACCTGGCTCGTGGTAATAAAATACAAGGATAGAGAAGGAAAAAAGAAAAAAAAGGAATCAACAAACTTATTGTTAAGAGCATTGTGATGCCATCACAAGCGTCGAGTGCCAGGATAGGGAGATCGATAAGACAATGGTGTGTCTTAGTGATGCTGGTGCCAGGCATAGTTCATTATGGCAATGGTCATTTCATGTCACTAATATAAACAATATAAACACGATAAAGGAGGGAAAATTCTAAGCTTTAAAAAGTAGAAAACTAGATTATAACAATACAACATGACGCATGCGCACAAAACTGTGAGCATATAGTCTCGGGTATATTACATCGATAATAACATATGGACAATAGGCATAAAAAAACCATAGAACATATGGACACTAGGCTAATAAAACCATAGAACATATGGACACTAGGCTAATAAAACCATAGAACATATGGACACTGAAATCTCACATGGACACTGACATAACAAATAGACACTGACATAACAAATAGACACTGACATAACACATGGACACTGACATAACACATGGACACTGACATAACACATGGACACTGACATAACACATGGACACTGACATAACACATGGACACTGATATAACACATGGACACTGACATAACAAATAGACACTGACATAACACATGAACACTGACATAGCACATCACTAAAGACGTGGGCAAATCGCACCTCCCCTCCCATTGCCCCTACCCCTACAAAGGACACTTCTTATTTAGGATAGAATGGAAAAACGGGCATTGGGGTCGTAGACACAGAACACGTCAGTCGTGTCTGTCGGCCGGTCCAATTATATAGTGATACACTGAAATTCGCATTGTGGATTACCTCTGCCATTCATCGACTTATGATAAATAAAAAGTATTTGAAATTCATCCCGGCATTGAATCAATAATTGTTCTTGTACCTGCTATGTGTAGTATTCGTTCTTGTAGTAGAATTAACTCAAATCAATAGCACCCGCGCCATCCACGTGGGATACGGAAAAATATAAATAATTCCAAGGTCCAACGTCACTGTGACATCGAAATAAATCATCCTCTAAACGAACCAAATAACTACGTAGAGTACCCGCCACGCTACATCAACATAACACATGGACATTGACATAACACATGCACATCAACATAACACATGGACATTGACATAACACATGGACATTGACATAACACATGGACATCAACATAACACATAGACATCGACCAAACACATGGACATCAACATAACACATTGGGCATTGACATAACACATGGACATTGACATAACACATGGACATTGACATAACACATGGACATTGACATAACACATGGACAGTGTCATAACACATGGGCATTGACATACTAATGGACATCAACATAACACATGGACATTGACATATCACATGCACATCAACATAACACATGGACATTGACATATCACATGGACATCAACATAACACATGGACATTGACATAACACATGGACATTGTCATAACACATGGGCATTGACATACACATGGACATCAACATAACACATGGACATTGACATATCACTTGCACATCAACATAACACATGGGCATTGACATATCACATGGACATCAACATAACACATAGACATAGACATAACACATAGGCACATACGATACGGTCACTAAGACAACAGTCTTTTTTTAAATTGAATTTCTGGTTCTGAGTGAGGAAAACAGACAATTGAAGCCGATGTTTCTGAATGACTTAGCGACACATTTCAGTGATTTGAACTTGCATTGACAAGGACGGCGGGGTCAAACAGCACTTGACCTGTTAGATCACTGAAATAAATTTCCTTATATCTTGAAAGAAATCAATTTTCAAACATTTAACTATATGTACTTCCCTTTATTAAGGCATATATTAACATATATAGTTGGGCTTTTTAGTATATAGTTTGAAGCACTCAAAGCGGAGTTTTCTAAACAAAGGCAAGACTCTCTAATTCATGGAATCATTTTTTCATATCTCATCAAGCCTAACTGGCTTGATCTTACTACAACCTTCTTAGATGTATTTTAAGTGAAGAGATATTGACGATTTTAAAACGCTGGCAGATGAATTTTAAATATCCAAAAAACAATGGGCATCGAAATGCCAGTTTGCGGGAAAATCTGGAAGGAAGATGCTTAGGAAAGTCATCTGGTTTTCTTAACTGCCAGGCATTCATTAGCTCTACTTTCAGATTTTGGTTCAACTTACAATTGTGAACAGTAATTATTGTGTTAAGCATTCAAAGAGGTCACTTACACTTCACTACTCAGAAATGACAAAATATGTATCCGCCATTATATATAGCATTCAAGACAAGGCGATCATTAATTGATTCAGACTAATTACATTTAAAAGAGGTTTTATTTTCATAAATATAACATTAAACATAAATATAAGTTATTCTAAAACAAAATTGTTTTTATTAATTTAATAAATATAGTAGACTTTTTAATAGCATTATATTATGCAGTTGTTTTCATTATTAGGCTAATGTTAAAAAGATAAACTCCTTAAGGTTAAATGGACAAACAATTAATGCAGGAAATGTTTATTTACAAATTTAGAAACTTTATTTTAATTAAAGGGAGATAATTAACCCGTTTTATTTGCGCTAGTACTTCTAATATTATGTTTCTTATTTGTCTCTTATAAAAGACTAAATGGCCTACAACTTATAACTTTATAATGACCAAACTGTTAAAAACTGTTAAAAGTATTTGAAAATTATATAAATTTTATGTGAATAAAAAATCATATGCACATTTCATAAACATTACATTAACTACCCAGTTTGTATGATTACTAAGTATCAATTCCGCTCAACGTGAATTTGATTTTGCAGTTCATTTTTCAGTAATAGGTTGACGGGGAACGGCTAAACGCTATTTGAAACCTTAAGACAACTAGGGTTTTTTTCTACTCTTTTTAAAGAATTGTACATATTTTTTTCTCACTTGTGGAAGTCCCGATTGTGGGATTTCCTGTGAATGACACCTTTCGTCACCCGTCTTCTATAGGTGTTTCACTTTCCTTTGTCATATGTGACCCTTTCTTTGTTCTTTATATATACCTTTAAGATCGCGCTTGTTGGTTGAAATTAAGATATATATCCCAAGGGATAGAACAATTGAAATGAAATGTACATAATTTCTACCACACCTTGTTTAATTTTTCTCCATATTACGTTGTTTTAAATATCTTACAGTTAATAATGGATGTTTACGTTTAATATATGTTTAAATTAATTTAAATATGTATGGATGTTAAGCATGAATGTAAAAATGAAGAGTGAATGAATTTAAATTAAAAGTTAGAAAACTTTTTGTCTCGTAAATTATTTTGTCTTCTATCCCCTTAACTATGTATGTCCTGTTCTTCTATCCTCTTTTCTTCATTGTAAAATATATGAGATTGTACATATAAAATCTTGAATAAACATATTTGAAAAAAAAAAAGAACATATTAAGAAAAAATCTCAGTTATAACTGAGAACAAACTATAATCAATACAAGCAGTTGCTAGATCCTCATCTTGACAACCAAACGATAATATTTACATAATAATTACCATAAATGTGAAAGTTTAGTAATAAATATTGTATTTGGTATAAATGCAATTAAAAAGGATGATAATCGCAAACACGTTAATTTGCATATATATTAAAATGCCTTTGACGATTTTCTCTATACATTTCCTTTTCTTTTGGCCTTGGTCTTGTCACAAAGTTAAACTAATTGACTAATTGTCTTATAAAAATAATAAAACAAGTTTAATAGAGCAGGTTGACTTTTAGGCTGTTGGCACGCTGAATGATTTAGAAATCCTAGTTTGGCACACTGTTAGCAAAAGGTTGCCGAACCCTGCCCTAGTTAAACGGGTTGTTCGATTAATTTTGTCCAAATAAAATAATACCATAGAGTCGCCATAGACTATAATAAGATGGACCGCTTGCTCTATTTTTAGAGCTTATATCAACTTTTTTTCCGTGCGCAACCAATAAGGCTGTCTTATATTACTTCTACGCACCTCCTTGTTTCTTAAATGTTTCCGCTTTATACAACTTTCGATTTTAATTTTAATTTTTCATTGAGAATATCGAAGCGATTCAATAAAACGGAAGTGCAAAGGAAACAACGAATCGGGAATTCTGGAAATCAGTGTTTCGAGTCATCATATAGCAGAAATACTGAAGCAAGCGGTCCATGTATATTATAGTCTATGATAATACCAATAACGAAATTTTCCGTAGATTGTAAAAAATATCTTCTAAAATTTTAATAATATTTTCCTTTAGGCTTTTAGATTTAATGTAATATCATTTTAGAAAATTAGGATTCGTGCAACGCAATAAATAGAAAAAAAAGTAAATGCAGATTAGTGAGATCTCTTGCAAGGACCGCATAACAAACAGCGAGGTCTTTCCACGGGCTTACATGCCTAGCACGCTCACTCTCCTTCGCTAAGGAAGTCTCAGGTGGCTTGGTCGTGTTTTCTGGAATGGAGGATGGGCGAATCCCAAAAGACCTGTTATATGCTGAACTCGCTGAAGGCAAAAGAGCTACTGGCCGTCCACAGTTCGGGTTCAAAGATGTCTGCAAGCGCGACCTATGGGCTATAGATGTAGAGCTTAGAAACTAGGAGAACCTGGCTCAGAACAGAAATATTTGGGAGAGTACCTTACGTACCGGAACTAATGCCGAAGAGGGCAATCTTTCAAGACTAAAAGAGAGGCAAAGAAAAAAAAAAGAACATCGTCTGCCTCTGCCCAACTCCAGCGGACCCGCTTTCAAATGCCAGTGATCCAACATTCTGTCTTTCAAGAATAGAACTCTACATCCATAAAAAAATACTGCAAGGGCGAAAATCTAATGGTCTTTCGAGATTTTGGAGCCAATGATGAAAATGTATGAGCCATGTAACGCAATAAATAGAACAAGTAAACATAAATTAGTGAGTTAAAAAAAACAACAGAATCTGAGGTTTGCTTGCTTACGGAAGCAATATTCTGAATTAAAAATAAAGCCACGATTTTTATTGACTTGGTTTGGTGGAAGGTTTAACCACGCTGGTTGTGAGGGACATCACTACGGCATATACAGCCTGCACAGATCGAGTGGAATCACTCACCAATAGGCCAATGAACAGTCTGCACAAGGTTAAGCCTCAAGTGGCAACATAATACAGTGAATGTTTCTTTCTTTCAATTTCATTCATGTATTGTTTCGTCACGTGATACAGATAATTTTGGCTGTGGGTCGCTAGCCAATAGAAATGCACGAATCAAACAACGGACGGTGGCTGCACGAGACAATAGCAACAAAACTACACGAGGCAACGTGAGCAATAAGTTTGTGTGTGTGTGTGTGTTTCTCGCTCTCGTCACGTGACTGAGTCTGCTCGTGCAAGTCCTGATGACCAAATTTATTCAGCATTTCGTTGGTTGCCTTGCCGGCCTCTAATGGTTTCCGCCTAGCAAGTAACGAAAATGTCACTTTGGCTTCGCGCAACAATTTGTAAATAGCAGTGATTAGGTTAGGGCTTAGCGTGAAATGTCACAAAGGGAGGGATGGGGGCAATTTTATCTTAAAAAAAAAAAAAAAAAAAACACAAATTAGAACACAAAATACATCGAAGAGTTCATTGGGCGCTGAATGTATAGAGTACATAGGATTTCGTTATTCAGGTAATATGGTAAGAAATTATGACAATGTGTAAGGGCCGTAAAAAAAAGAACGAAATTATGTTAACAATAAATTTTATTTTATCGAATTACTATTGCAGTTTATCGGTAGGAATTTTCTTGTCCGTTTTGACTTTTATAAGTCCAACACATGTAACTGATTATTTGTTTTATTAAAATTTAAAAGAAATAAATAAAACTCTGAGGTAAAGCAAGCATAACCAGGTACCAGATTCTCTTGTACGCGGAAATGTCGAATTATTCATGGAATAATCTGGTCCTTATAAAACTTCTAAACTCTGTTATGGTCTAAATATTTAGATTTAATGTGCAGAAATTATGTTTGAAAAAAAGGCGGTAAATGTTTCCAGGATTAGAGATGCAGACATAATCGTGTCAATTAAATTTTCAGTCGCTAAATGAATGAAGTCCTTGCATACGAAACTTGGCGATTGCCTATGGCAAGAACAACCCGCGAATCCCATCGGAATGAAAACCAATTACAAAGTCATTCCTAAAATACAAGCGATGCAGAGTTGGCACATTTTTGTAGATGATGGTAGCCGTGGGGGGCAAATGTAATAAAAGATGATTCAACAACTTTCATTTAATATGACAGCGTTGAATCCAAACAAAAAGCTGTCTAAATTGAATCTTCGGTGAAATTGAAGTATTTTTGTTTATAAACGCACGGTCTCCGAGCGGCAGCTGGCGTACCGAGGATCTTTTGGTTTCACTCCTGGTGAATACAAGGATCTTTTCCCGGGACTCGAGGGTGTCCCTGAGTCTACCCAGCTCTGATGGATACCTGACTTGAGTTTGGGTAAAGTAAAGGCGGCTGGGCATTGTGCTGGCCACACAATCTCCTAGTATACCGTGGCCACAGAAACTGGAGAATGCTGCTTCACCGTCCCTATTATCAATATGGTCCAACGGGATACTTTATTTATGTAAAAAGGAAAAAAAAAAAGTTGATACTGTTATGTTCTAAAAATTTTCCAAATATTCTCCGAGCCGTGAAAAGAACCATAGGCCTATAGATTCTACCAGTTGGGAACAATCTAGGATACAAATCTTTGGTAGTTTTGTCAAATGTATATGGCTCTGTGTGCTTTGACTCGGTGCATAGTTCTAGTGGCTCTGTGTGCTTTGACTCGGTGCATAGTTCTAGTGGCTCTGTGTGCTTTGACTCGGTGCATAGTTCTAGTGGCTCTGTGTGCTTTGACTCGGTGCATAGTTCTAGTGGCTCTGTGTGCTTTGACTCGGTGCATAGTTCTAGTATTCAACACGTAAAAAGGGCCGCGAAGATAGAACTCGGAATATTATAAAACATCCAAAACATCTCGTCCGTCGTCGACCCACTGTTTATCAGCCACAAACTTTTTCTCTCAGAAGTTCATGATTCTCTGGACAGTAAGTGAGTTATTAAAAATAGGGCGACATCACCGAATGACGTAAAAAGGTGAAATGTCAAATATTACTCACCCACAACAGGAAATAAAGAGGAAATCTAATATCTGGGTCAGTGTCCGTGAGCTATGGGTTTCTGCCCCTCCCCCCCCCCTCCTACAGAGAGATAGTCGATTTTATACAGGCGTTACACATTTATTTCTACATTAAATTATTTTACAATAGCAAGCTCTCGCCTTTTTCTGTCAATAGTACAATGCCACTCGCTAACAATGACAGTGACAAGGCCGCTTTCTAGTGAGATAATAACAAGGTCACTCTATAGAGAATCAATGACAAATCCACTTTCTAATGTAACATGAACAAGACCATGGTCTTCTTTGACTCTGCTGCGCATACACCATGGAACAGACTGTGACGAACACACTGTGAGATTCTGGAAGAAAAGAGTCGCTTAAAGACGATTTTCATTGACTCTTGTTTTTGTTGCTTCCATAACCCAACATCTAAAACTTATTGTGGAAATAGATCGCACTTGGCCATAACCCAACATCTAAAACTTATTGTGGAAATAGATCGCACTTGGCCATAACCCAACATCTAAAACTTATTGTGGAAATAGATCGCACTTGGCCATAACCCAACACCTAAATTTTATTGTGGAAATAGATCGCACTTGGCCATAACCCAACATCTGAAACTTATTGTGGAAATAGATCACACTTGGCCATAACCCAACATCTAAAACTTATTGTGGAAATAGGTCGCACTTGGCCATAACCCAACATCTGAAACTTATTGTGGAAATAGATCACACTTGGCCATAACCCAACATCTAAAACTTATTGTGGAAATAGGTCGCACTTGGCCATAACCCAACATCTGAAACTTATTGTGGAAATAGATCACACTTGGCCATAACCCAACATCTAAAACTTATTGTGGAAATAGATCGCACTTGGCCATAACCCAACATCTAAAACTTATTGTGGAAATAGATCACACTTGGGGTTATAAATGCGATATCGTATAGAGTTGGGGTAAATATAAAACCTTTAAATTAATTTAAATCAATTAAACCATTTAACTTTATCTAGAACTTCTTAGTATTAAAATAATAATAACCACTTAAACCACCAATGATCTGTATGTATTAGCGATATGCCTTGATCAGGTGCTCTCTCTATATATATATACTAAATCATTGATTTGTTCTTTCACTGTCATGGATATGAATCTGTTTTAGTAGTATTTTTGGTCTTTGTATACGAATTGCTTTTCTTTAAATTACATATTCCTTACTAAACAATTACTTTATGCTGTAATATCACACCAAATAGTAATTAAATACAATTTTCCATTTGTTCAAATCAACAAAGCAGTGTTATCTTATTACTATAACAACGAATTCTTTCTATTGCGTTGACGCAATTTTTAGTTTAAAAAGAAAATAGAATAATGAGACCATATTTAAATGAATAATGAATGAACATAAATGTAAACTAATATTGAATATTATCTGTTATATTTTGTAATGTTACATAATTCTTTAACTCCCGCCCCCTTTCTTTCCGTTTCATTGATCAAATCGTTAACATTACGCACACGTTTACCCAGATTTACAATCAACGGGATCAAATATTATGGTAGTATAGAAGAGAAATTCGCTTAATAGAAAAATCAATGCATGGCACAGCTTGCTCCCCCCCCCCCCCAACAGCCAGATGCCAGTGTTGCCACATTAGCCACACACGTCCATATTCTAATAAATGTGAGTAGCACAAGGCTTTCCTAATGGCAGCCATTTATTAAAATTAGAATCAAATGACCAAATTATAAGAAGGTTTAATCCCAAACAAAAAGAAAACAGCCATCTTAGCCATGGCCTGATAAAATAATAGATAGAATTCAAACAAAAGCAAGGGAACTTATTTTTAGAAACTATTATATGAGTAAATAGAACTACCGTATATACTCCCGTATAAGTCGCACCGGAATAAAACAATAACAAATTACATATTTAATTAACGCTATTTATAACAAAGTCTTCGATAACGCTTTACATTTTACCATATTATGTTATTAAAATAAATCGAGTAAGTGTGTTTTTCATTTTGTTTTAAAAATGTCAATATTGTCGGTTTGTATAATGAGTCGCACCCTTAATTTAGGATTATTTTTCTTATAATATCTTGTCATTGACCCACGAATAAGTCGTTTCCAAATCTTGACTCGAAAGATATAAGAAAGTCATATTTTTTAATATTTTTTTTCTATCAGATCGACTACTTTTTGTCGAAATTTTTGGTACACGAAGTGCGACTTATACGCGAGTATGTACGGTATATTTCTCTTACCAGCTGATCCTCGTTCATGATTCTGATTTGATCGTCCTTGTGTTTCGTGTTTGACGTACTGCCGTAATCATCCAACGGAAGTGTGTAATCTCCATTTAATTTGTTCCGCTCCATTCCGGAATCACGTTAGTGTTTCTTCCCAGAAAAACTAAATCCTTCATAAGAGAACAGCTGAAACAAACAAACATACAACTGACGACAGTGTAAATTGAAAACGTACGTGTAACTTAGGATGTAGATGAACTTTGTCTTTTTACTTCAACAATATAAGCCATAGAGTTAAAGATAGGAAGAAGGAGAAACTAATAACCATTGCCAACTAACTTATGTCTTCCCAAAGACTATCATAAGATGTTCCGCTCGCTTTGATATTTGTGCTATTTGATAACTTCAAACACTTAGTTTCGAAATTCCCGATGGCACTAAGTCTTCTAGACTTCCGGTTTAGTAATTTTCTATTATTTTCTCAATGGAAAATTACAATCGAAAGTTATACAGCGGAACTCTTTAAAGCAATCGTAGGAGCGCAGAAGTAATTTAAGACAGTCTTATTGGTTGCGCACGGAAAAATAAGAACATACGAGCTCTAAAAATAGAGCAAGCGATCCATCTTATGATAGTCTTTGGTCTTTCATTGAAAAATTCTTCTATTATATATTTTTTTAATTGAATGTATAAGTTTGCCTCAAATAAAAGCTTTTCTTTTTGTCTTACATTTTATTTAATAAATACAAATCGTTCGACTACTTAATGAAATCTATTAATGCACGAGACTTTGAAATCTTGTCAAAAGAGAAGTTGACACTTTATGACATTTTGTGGTTATTAAATTGAAAATATAATATTGAGTTAATATTCAATTGAAAAAAATGATTAATGAAAAAATGATGTTAAGATGTTAATTTAAAAGTATACTTAATTTATTGTCTCAGCTTTCAGCTTATCGAGTAAACTTTTGAGAATGTCATCATTAGAATAATAAAACATCACCCTAATAAACCTAATAAATCTGGAAAATAATAGAAGACTTTAAAGCTGTTGGCACGCTGAATAAATTAGAAATCCTACTTCGGCACACTATCATCAAAAGGTTGCCAACCCCTGCTCTAGGCTATGCACACGCTTCCAGCGAAAGAGCTAAACGAATTTCAAGAGGGTGGGGGGGGGGGGGGGGTGATTCAGTGGTAGTTATATTCCAGCTGTTAACAAATTATTACTCGGTTGATTCCATTAACAACCTTTATTGCATGCGTTTAATTGTTAAAACTTAATGTAATATATGCCAGCATAGCCTTGTGTATTTTGCAAAGTTTTTTTTTACAATTCTTCTGATATATTCATGCGACTCAAATGGCTGGCAACAATAATAAAAGTGGTAGACCTCCATGCGTGACAATAATAAAACAGCAAGACACGGAAATTCCCATTATCTAACTACTCTTCAAAAGTCCACATTTTCTAACCACTTCTTCAAAGTCTACATTTGGAAATGTGGGATGTTGGCTTACTTCGTGTTGCACTGTAAGGCCAAGCCACACCAACGCAATCGATTTCTAACATGTATTGTTTCTCATTTCCCTGTTCTTTATTTTCCTGTTCAAAGTGTCAATTTTCATTTGTTTAGGCCTAGTTGAAGACAAAAGAAATCTTAGTGAAAAAACAACAACAACATTAGTTTGGGAACAGAAACGTGATCTTTTGGCCAGTAGATGGCGTGACAAGAGCGGCTTTTCAGCGTGACATCCGTGAACAGAGCAAGGATATGCGCATATTATAACGAAGCAAAAAAACAAAAGGTTTTCTATAATATTTTTAACAATAATGGCACTCGTTGGGGCCTCGGTAGTAGTTTACATGCAGGCTCAAATTCGGTTTCTGATCTAGGGTGGTTTTATTTGGATAAAGGTTTTAAAGACGTTTAGTTATTGCCGACCACTATATACTTAGTGATAAGGGAGGCACGTACTGTAGTAAGTTTTTCCAATGTGTCCGAAACGGTGTGGGCGAAATAGACCGTGAAAGAGAATTGGTAGATTGGTAGATGGGTAGATTGGTAGATTGGTAGATTGGTGGTGAGATGGACAGAGACAAGACAAAAAAAAGAATAGGCGTTGGGAGAGAGAGAGAGAGAGTATTGAGAGAGAGAAAGAGAGAGAGAGGGGCGTTGAGAAAGAGAGAAAGAGAGAGAGAGGGATGGCGTTGAGAAAGAGAAAGGGAGAGAGCGGCGTTTAGAGAGAGCGAGAGAGTGAGAGAGAGCGAAAGATCACGAGGGACATCGCGAGAGTTGAAGAGGAAATGAGACAAGGAGAAAAAAATCGTTTTCTAGTATTACTATACTCCACTTGGCAATTATGTGACAGAATCGACCCCTCGGGGAGGGAGAGAGTTGTCCATACACCGATTTATAGTAGGCGTCTCTCTCTCTCTCTCCTCCGTCTCTCTCCCCCCCCCTCTTTCTCTCTCTGTGATAGCAGTGTACACAATAAATTAGCACTATGCGACAACAACATTGGCATGGGGGAATTATCGCTAGCGTTGTAATAAATGGATGCCCAGTTGATAATAGAGAGAGAGAGAGAGAGAGAGAGAGAGAGAAAGAGAGTCGGGTAGAGATAGATAGAAGAGAAAAGTAGACGAGGCAATATAGTAGTCTGGTCATTGAAAATAAAACGAGACATAAAAGAGAATAATTGCATTTCTCTGTGACAATTTCCCACATTGAATGTCCCAGTGTATACATTCATATAATGCCAGCATTTATCCGAGTGTCTTTACCAATTAACCCATCTTTTGTTATCAGTAACTTTACGTTATCAATTGTAGATTGTGGAGAATGGAGAATGTGGACTGGAGAATGTTGTTAGCACAACAGTAGCACGATACGAGTTAGTACAGTCCAAAACAAAACATTATATTAATGGAGAGAGAACCACATATCATTTGGCCTTACAGATTTTAAGTAGCTAATTGCTAGCAGCTAATGACTAGCATTTAATGACAACAGCTAATGTCAAGCAGCTAATGAAAAACAGCGAATGACTGGCAGCGAATGACTAGCAGGTAATGACTAGCAGCTAATGGCTAGCAGCTAA
Organism: Anisus vortex; assembly: GCA_949126835.1. Classification (NCBI taxonomy): domain Eukaryota; kingdom Metazoa; phylum Mollusca; class Gastropoda; family Planorbidae; genus Anisus; species Anisus vortex. Next base: position 33,815,853 of record OX421507.1, read on the forward strand.
TGACTAGCATTTAATGGCTAGCAGCTAATGACTAGCAGCTAATGACTAGCAGCTAATGACTAGGAGTTAATGACTAGCAGTTAATGACTAGCAGCTAATGACTAGCAGCTAAAAACAACAACATTAGTTTGGGAACAGAAACGTGATCTTTTGCCCAGTAGATGACGTGACAACCAAAAACCAACGGACAGGTCGCGGGTTCTATCCCTGCCACCGACGGATCCCTGTCGCCCTGCAGGAATTTTGGGCCTAGTGGACGTTATAATCTTCTATCTAGAATCTATAAGGAACGTCTGTAAACTTCTAAGAAGAACGGCTTTTCAGCGTGACATCCGTGAACAGAGCATGAATATGCGCATATTATAACGAAGCAAAAAAACAAAAAAAAACGAAAAGTTTTCTCTAATATTTGTAACAATAATGGCACTCGTTGGGGCCTCGGTTGTAGAATAAAAGTTATCCAAAACAAGAACAAGTTAGTCTTTAGAATTGGTGCGCCGAAAATCAATTTCGCGAACATATTTACTGGTGTGACATAGCATCCACACTGTTAAACTATAAGTGTGTCTCAAGCGAATATTGCTAGCCAGTCAACCGGTGTTACGAACAAAACTGCAATCAAATGGTGTGCCGAACTCCAGTATGACTAACAATGCAATTGGCCTGCCTTACAAACAAATAATTTAGCTGTAAAAATCAGTTTTACATTTACGTTGGCTTATGTCTAATCGGTTTTATTGCATTTAATAAACGTTTTAACGCCTGATACTGCGCGAATGTTACTTATAGCAGCAGCTTGCGTTACCAATCAAAACAACTGTTGATGATATTGGGGGTGGGAAAGGGGATATGTAACATCTAAAACTGTTCTATTTTATTGTTATACAAAGGTCAAGTAGGTAGATCAAACTCTTTTCATGTTGAAGATTGTATCAACGAAACTGAGTGAAAAACGAACATGCAAATTTCTAGATCAATGTAATTATAAATTAATCAGTAAGGCTTCTTTTTACCAGAACTATAACAATTTTTTTATTTAGATAATTGAATAAGAGGTCTTCTAATGTAGGCTATGTAACGCTATGTCATTATGTTAACAAGTATTACATGACATAGGACAAAAATGTTGAAAAAAAGCAATGCAATGAAATTAATATTGTCAAATATATGATCAAAGTATTTAGAGAATTTTGTTTGAAAATACAAAAAATCTAAAATTTAGAAAAATCTTAACTACAATTACAGTCTTATGACATTTCCAGCCATAGTAAAAAAAAACAACAACTATGTAATACATTTGTTTGTTTGACTAACCTTTTAAAAAACAATAATTTATGTTTTTAATACTTAAATTTCTGACTTTCGTATGCCCATGAAAGTTACTAGGCCCTAGGCACAGTTTCCTATGAGTAAAATAGTCCTATCGAAGACTATAATAAGATGGACCGCTTGCTCTATTTTTAGAGTTTATATTATGTTCTTTTTTCCGTGCGCATCCAATAACGCTGTCTTAAACGACTTCTTCGCTCCTACGTTTGCCTAAATGTTTCCGCTGTATACAACTTTCGATTTTAATTTTTCACTGAGAAAATCATAGCGATTAAATGAAACGGAAGTGTACAATACAAAAAGGAATCGGGAATTCCGAAAAGAAGTAATTAGAGTCATCAAATAGCAGAAATATTAGCGGTCCATCTTACTATAGCCTTTGTTTCTATGTATATGAATGTATGGATGCATGAACAGTTGGATTATTGATCTATATGCTGTGTGCATCCATCATATTGTAATTGAAGCGCGTATACAGATCCGTTTTATTTTTCCGACTAGCTAAATTACCCGTCTTTGTTGCGGTATATTTACATTCCATAACAGCAGAGAAAATATAAATCTCATTTCATGCATGTATCCAGGGTGTTAACTAATTTATACATTTAAAAAAAGGTGAGTTTTAATATTGTAGTAAACAAAACTGCCAATATACAAAACCAAAACAATGGCGCCAGTGAAGGTTAATGCTGTCGCATGGGGCTCAGGGCACGTGTTTGTCTGGTTCACGTGCCGCCGCGAAATGAGGTTAGGGAACCAGTAGCAGGACGTAGGGCCGCCTGTGGAGAATTCTATTGGTTAAATGTCAAAGACCAGCTACAGTATCAAGGCTGGTGATTTAAGGGCAGCACAATAATGACCTATTATGGTTTATTATAATGTGTCTAACCTTTTCTAGCTACCCTGCTCAGTGAGTTGTACAAACCCTTGTCTTTAGTATTGTTATTATATTGACACCGACCTATATAAAGGAGAACTCCCTCAAGCTTTGTACTCATTAGTTATGTCCCCTTTTTGTATATATATATACATATGCCACCAAGTTATACATGTATAACTATATGTACCCATCTTATGTGTCATTCTGTCTATCCACCCATCCACATATCTACCCATCTAGCTCATTTCTAATGATCCATCCATTCATTCGTCTGTCTGTCTATTTATCTATCTAATAATCTATCTATTTATCTATAGATCTATTTACTCTCGTCCGGTATTCTAATTATCGATGAGTGTAGAGATTGTGTAGCTGTTCTGTTCATCTCACCAACACTTGCTTTATTATGACTCATGCACACACAGACATCGTGCACTATAGGAATGAATGCATTTCTTGGCAAATAGTTGACAACATTTTTCAATTTTATTCCGACCACGTTTGTTTTACATATATAATATAAAGGATACTAATATGAGAATTATTAAAATACACAACATAAAGCTCCTTAACGCGACTACACAAACGTACATACATGGAACAACACATACACCAACAAACATAATAGACACACCTCACACACACAAACACCCACACTACACATACATCCACATACACCAGAAACACGCACACACACACATTCACACACAAGCACCATAAACGCACAGACACACACACACACAACGTTAAACCTATGCCAACAATAACAATATTAACCAACATAATTTCATGACCTTTGGCCACAATCGTTAGAGCCCATGTAATACCCCAGGGACTATCATCATGGGCAGATAACTAACAGAGATTTCCAACACATAATATATCGACTTGTTATTGTTTTCAAACATATTTAGTATCAAACTAGTAACTGTTGGCATATTTCAATATATTGTTTCATCAAAAATCATGTTGAAATTATTGATTTTAATTTTTTAAATGCCCTTTAATTGGCCCTAGGGCTTAAAAGACTTTTCATCCGAATCCCCCCCCCCCTTAAAATGTGTTAAACTTCTAGTTTGTGTGTGATTAGAATTTATATAAAGTGGGTCATATAGATTATCTCCAGAGTACGATTATATGAAACTGAGCTTCTATTTAGATTGACTCTTAACATTGGTTTTAAGAGTCAACAAGAAGCTGTACAATTACAATCGGGCTTTTGGGCTTAGACTTTTTAGGAATTTCACTTTAAAGAAATGCACTTACATGAATAGGGCACTTCAAGTAATGCCATCCTCGTGAACAATTTAATGCCGGCTTACACCACCTAGCTAATAAGAAATTCTTTATTTTCTTTTAAATAAATGGTTCCGGCATTGTCTACTTTTGTTCATACAAAACTCAAACAGTCCTATTGTTGTTTTTCAGTATTAAGTCTGATATTGTCGCCACATAGACGGCGTATGGGAATCAATAATTCACTGTCACACTAGTAGTACTGCGTTCTCTCTCTCTTTCTCTCTCTCTTTCTCTCTCTCTTTCTCTCTCTCTTTCTCTCTCTCTTTCTCTCTCTCTATCTCTCTTTTCTCTATCTTTCTCTCTCTCTTTCTCTCTCCCTTGCACTCTTTCTCTCTTACTCACTATATCACTTTACGTACATAGACAACTATATTAAGCAAAAACAAAGTGTAGTCAATGTGAGTGTTGCATAATGAACTTTGAACTCTGTATGGATTTGGCGGATTTGGCAATAGCCTTGGTAGAACACGTACACATTAAGGTAATGGACACACCACGTGTGAAAAGTTAATCTTGTGGTCATTCATTCATATGTGTGCGTGTTTGTGTGTGCGTGTAAATATGTGTATATGTGTGCACGTGTGTGTGTGTGTGTGTTTATGTATGTGTGTGTGTTTAACCAGAGTTGGGGAAAGAGAGCCACTCTAGAAATGAATACTGAAATCAGGAGACGCTGACCGGTCGACCAGAGTTGTGGGCCATTATGTTGTCATGCCCTGGGGATGCCTCGACCCACATTCCGGTCGGTCAACGAATGTCCTCCTACCATTCCCCACTTCGCGATGATTATCAGTATTTTTTCACCGGAAAGGAAACCGGAATTAGAAATTGATTCACCGAATTAAACTCTAGTGTTGCGTTTTGCAAAATAAATTGTTTATTTTAAACTTGACTGGAAAGTAAAGAAACGAAAAAGGACAAGATCCGAATAACTGCTCAAAATACAGTGTAAAAATGGTTGTCTATATCTTTTACTTATAAGATTAAAGGTCTGAGCAGAGCCCTTGTCTTCTCAATATAAGCAACCGTAGATTGGAGTAATACGGGACACGTTTATTCATTTATTTATAAACATTAGGTTGCACGATGTATAATATATGGGAACCCGTAGAAAAATTAAGTTCAGGCGCCTCATCGAAAAAAGAAAATGGATTATCGTCATTAAGGATAAGGATAGCGAACCAGTCGAGTGGCGCTAATGAAATCTTGAGTACTTCTGGAAGTGCCCCGTTTCTCTCTGACGACCTCATTATTTCAATATTTACCTTAGATAACCTGCTTTGACCAATACTGTCTTACTTATATGTTAGGTCGGTTAATGCTTCATATATATTTGATTTGTCCTATGTTTGTAAAGTTTTAAATCATCAATTAGTCTTATATCTCTTAGCCTAGAGATTGTATCCCAGTTCTTAGTTGTATGTTAATATGCGCCCTGAGCTTACATTAAGCTTGTTGTCAGCGCCTTAGAATTATTACTATTATTATTTATATATTATTATTACTATTATTGATACTTCTTTAGTCGTACAAACAATAAATAACTGTCCTATTTCATTATTAATAATATCATTAAATGATAATTTCAAATATTATTAACTCTTCGACTGGATTAGTTAAACGGTTTCTTTTACACATGCACCAGAAAATCAAATTAAAAAAATGTATGTTACAACTTGAACATGAGATCCTTAACTGTTAAAAAACGAAATGTCTAAGCAGCATGGAAGGCATTTTATATTCAATTTAATACCGCTAGTAAAACAAACGCAAATATATCACTATACTAGATTTGTTGAAATATAATGTCCTTGCTTTTATTTATGCGTTTCGGTGGCCGAGCCGGAGTCGCGTTCGACGGGCGTACCGAAGGTCCTGGGTTTGAATCCTGTTGAAGTCTATGAGTCTGGAGGGTGTCCCTGAGTCTACCCAGCTCTGATGAGTACCCGACCTTAGGTGGGGTTAAAGTAAAGGCGGCTGCGCATAGTGCTGGCCACACAATCGCAAAGTATACCGTGGCTAGAGAGACTGGTAAACGCTGTTCAGTGTTCCTATCGATCATTTTGTCCTTTTTAATTTACTGTTGCATTTAAATACGTTTTTTTTTTGTTCAAGATTATTTCATGAAGCTTTTTCAGTACCTTTTTGTACTACATTTTAAATATATACATAATTAATACATATATATATACATATACATAATACAATCTATTCATATATAATAGAAAAAAAAATGCTTTCAGAATATCAACGGTAAATATATATTATAAATTAAAACATGCAAATTATATATAAGGTACATCAAATAAAAGTTATCGTCTAGTCACACAATTTAACAACAGCAATATTTGAAATTGAAATATTTGCAATTAATAAGTCGAAATGATATTATTTGAATTATAGCTAACAAAATTGCTTATATTTATATATCAATATGACCTTTTCTTTTTTTTTCTAAATATATAAATGAATAACATTGCAACGTGAAGGTTTTCACACGGTACAAGTATGTAGGTCCGTGTAGCACATAGGTTCTCAACGGGGGCGATATCGCCCCCCAGGGGGCGATGAGAAGCTTTAGGGGGGCGATAACATTCCCGGGGGCGATTGGGGGGCGATGAAGGGCAAGTGGGCGGTACATACGTACCTGCTATAATTTCAACAACTCATCTATTTGAATCGATTAGTTTTTGGATGAAATATGATGTAAACGCAAGTGCTACTAAATATCTGATATCCCCCGACAGTGGGCATACATATTATTGAACAAATAAGAATCGCAATGACTTTTCGATGAAGTAGGGGTTAGTAGGCCTACTTGGCAAATATGTTATGCGGCCGTCTCGTCTTATGGTTGGTAACTTAGAGATGGGTCGCTCACTAAAGAACTGATCAACTGATCCGGGTCTTTTAAAGGAACGGATCCGAAAGCCGATCACTGTCAAAAGACCCGGATCAGTACTGATCCGTTCCCGTTCTGCATTTCGATATGTTGGTTTCCATAGTTCACTTAGAATCCGGATCTGACCCGGATCAGACCGATTCAGACCCGCTCAGTACTGATCGGATCAGACCCGCTCAGTACTGATATGGGTCTGTACTGATCGGATCAGACCCGCTCAGTATTGATCGGCTCAGACCCGCTCAGTACTGATCGGCTCAGACCCGCTCAGTACTGATCGGCTCAGACCCGCTCAGTACTGATATGGGTCTGTACTGATCGGCTCAGACCCGCTCAGTACTGATATGGGTCTGTACTGATCGGATCAGACCCGCTCAGTACTGAATGGGTCTATACTGATCGGTTCCCGTTCTGCATTTCGATATGCTGGTTTCGAATGCGAGTGATCGTACAATTGCTGTCAATTGTAAATAATGTTGATGATACCATTTTTGCATTATAATTAGCCAATATGATTACAGTATTTTACATTTACCCTTTTAATTTTACTTATTAGGTGAAAAAAAAGGAATTATAGCTTAAAAACAAAAGTTTAATTATAATTAGTTTAGTAGCCTACAACTAGACAATTGAGAACAATTATTTCTTATTTATATTTTTTTATGTTTTAAGTAACAAAAAAAACGGCGTTTCAACAAGGGATCCAAGTTGTTTTTCTCTCCCCTTGACATCCAACATATAAAATTATGGAGGGAGGCGGGGGGGGGGGGGGGAGGGTAAATTACTAAGTGTTCCGTGGAACCGTTCAACGGATCCGTATCTTTTTAGTGAGCGCTCAATTGAGCGGCGATCAGCATGGTGAACGGTTTTGCCCATCTCTAGGTTGGTTCACCGGACTGTCGCCTTAACATCGGCTAATATTACTAATTTTACTCGTTTTACCGAGATGTCCTTTAATGCGTTTGAATCCTTTGTAAAGAGGTAACCACAATAACTGAGCGGTATAGATACGTAGTAATTATACAAACTGGGTAGTTATTAAAATGCTTGAAAATATTCATATAAATTCTTTAGTCATATAATATTTATACAATTTTCAAATAATTTTTACAGTTCTATCATATCATTTCAAAGTTATAAATGCAAGCCATTTAATTTTTTATAAAAGAAAAACAAATTGAAATATTACCTCAAATGAAAAGGGTTAATTATCTCCCTTTAATTAACAAATGTTTCCGCTAAAATTAAGTTGGGGGGCGGTGAGCGGAAAAAAAATTTAAAAGGGGGCGGTGAGCCGAAAAAGGTTGAGAACCTATGGTGTAGCATATTTAGCGAACTTTAGTGACCAAAGCTTACAAGGGGATAATGCAGCCACGACAAAGCACGTTAATCTTTGATGTTAGACGCGGTTCCCAGGTCGGTATAGTAGGTTGAGAACAAGTCTTGGATTGGAACTCGAGATCTCCAAGATGGGCCGAACAGAGTTTGTCAGTTTGTATGTTGTTTTCTAATACTAAACATCAACTACATATCACTGATTCGGATATCAATATTATACTATAGCCCTACGACACAATAATCCTTGCTGGTGAATGTAGCTTTTATAACCTGAAGTAAGGCCATTATCATAAAGAAATATTAAACTTACATGATAATCTTCAGTCGAAACATCGATGGAAGTGAGCAGCGCGACTATTCTAGAATATCCAAAGGAAAGCAGAACTTAGCTCTGGTACCGAGTTTTATTTTTTGAGTTAATTCACTTTGTAGGGGATTTGCCTCCCCCCCCCCCCCCCTGGCTGCTCATCCGGCTTGAGCAACGAGCGGCTTGCTTCCCGCCAACACAGACTACAGCACTACAAGGAATCGATTACTGTTGTGGTCGAGTGAAGGGAGGTAATCATTAAAGTTGAAAAACAAAAAATTCCGATGATGGTTGCTAGAATTTATAAGCAGAGATAGAGAGATAGATAGATAGAGAGAGTGAGATAGAGAGAGGGAGAGAGAGGGAGAGAGAGGGAGAGAGAGGGAGAGAGAGGGAGAGAGAGAGAGTGATAGAGAGAGAGAGAGAGTGATAGAGAGAGAGAGAGAGTGATAGAGAGAGAGAGAGAGTGATAGAGAGAGAGAGAGAGAGTGATAGAGAGAGAGAGAGAGTGATAGAGAGAGAGAGAGTGATAGAGAGAGAGAGAGTGATAGAGAGAGAGAGAGAGAGTGATAGAGAGAGAGAGAGTGATAGAGAGAGAGTGATAGAGAGAGAGAGAGTGATAGAGAGAGAGAGTGATAGAGAGAGAGAGAGAGAGTGATAGAGAGAGAGAGTGATAGAGAGAGAGAGATAGAGAGAGAGAGAGTGATAGAGAGAGAGAGAGAGTGATAGAGAGAGAGAGAGAGAGTGATAGAGAGAGAGAGAGAGTGATAGAGAGAGAGAGAGTGATAGAGAGAGAGAGAGAGAGTGATAGAGAGAGAGAGAGAGTGATAGAGAGAGAGAGAGAGTGATAGAGAGAGAGAGAGTGATAGAGAGAGAGAGAGAGAGTGATAGAGAGAGAGAGAGAGTGATAGAGAGAGAGAGAGTGATAGAGAGAGAGAGAGTGATAGAGAGAGAGAGAGAGTGATAGAGAGAGAGAGAGAGTGATAGAGAGAGAGAGAGAGTGATAGAGAGAGAGAGTGATAGAGAGAGAGAGAGAGTGATAGAGAGAGAGAGAGTGATAGAGAGAGAGAGAGTGATAGAGAGAGAGAGAGAGTGATAGAGAGAGAGAGAGTGATAGAGAGAGAGAGAGAGAGTGATAGAGAGAGAGAGAGTGATAGAGAGAGAGAGAGTGATAGAGAGAGAGAGAGAGAGTGATAGAGAGAGAGAGAGTGATAGAGAGAGAGAGAGTGATAGAGAGAGAGAGAGAGAGAGTGATAGAGAGAGAGAGAGTGATAGAGAGAGAGAGAGAGAGTGATAGAGAGAGAGAGAGTGATAGAGAGAGAGAGAGTGATAGAGAGAGAGAGAGAGAGTGATAGAGAGAGAGAGAGTGATAGAGAGAGAGAGTGATAGAGAGAGAGAGAGAGAGTGATAGAGAGAGAGAGTGATAGAGAGAGAGAGAGTGATAGAGAGAGAGAGAGAGTGATAGAGAGAGAGAGAGTGATAGAGAGAGAGAGAGTGTGATAGAGAGAGAGAGTGATAGAGAGAGAGAGAGTGATAGAGAGAGAGAGAGTGATAGAGAGAGAGAGAGTGATAGAGAGAGAGAGAGTGATAGAGAGAGAGAGAGTGATAGAGAGAGAGAGAGAGTGATAGAGAGAGAGAGAGAGAGTGATAGAGAGAGAGAGTGATAGAGAGAGAGAGAGTGATAGAGAGAGAGAGAGTGATAGAGAGAGAGAGAGAGTGATAGAGAGAGAGAGAGAGAGTGATAGAGAGAGAGAGAGAGAGAGAGTGATAGAGAGACTGACAGAGAGAGAATGAGAGAGAGAGAGTGATAGAGAGACTGACAGAGAGAGAATGAGAGAGAACAAATCAGCAAAATGAGGAGGAATCATCCACTCATAAATGGATAATAGAAAGCTCTATTGTTTAACCGTTTAACCTGTGCTAATAAATGACTGCATTAAGTCGCCCAATTTTTTTTCTGTCCGCACATATATCTTGAGTAAACAAAAAAAAAAAAAAGTAAAATACAGAGACAGTAAACGAATATAACCGAATATGAAGTGTAATTCACTTATTGAATCCTTTAAAGTTAACTTCGCAAAAGATTGTGGCTGGCTGGCGAAATCCTCGAAAAGCTAAATGACCCACTTACCGCTATCCTATGCAGCTGAAACTTGTCAAGTGAACAGGTTTCCTATGACATCCATTTCTTTTCTTCAAATTGTGTGTTATACCGACATTTATTGTTTAAAATCAAAACCTTACATTTGTGTTTACTTAAGGAGTAGGCCTACAGTATATACCAGGGGTCGGCAACCTTTTGATAAGAGAGTCTCAAAGTATGTTTTCTAATTCATTCAGCGTGCCAAGATCATAACCGTCATCCTGCTCTGGCACTTAATTTCTCGTAGAAAAACTTTAAATGTCTTTTTTAAGGTCTTCCGCGTGCCACGGAATACCGCTTTGCGTGCCAAGTCTGGTACACGTTCCTTAGGTTGCCGTCCCCTGGTCTATAATATTATTTTGAATTGCGTTGGATTTAGAGCTTAATATAATGGCTTACTGACAAGACGTTTTTTCTGTTGTTTTTCTGTACATTAATATAGGTGAAAACTTAAAGCGTTGCAACGTCGATTAATGGCCAATGTCATACCATTACAACTTTTTACGACAGAGTGTCGTTCTGGTGATTTTATAGTAGGCCTACCTAGTATTGGTGATGACATGATTGATCTAAATTGACCTTTATGTTTTAATGAATATTTCATTAGTATCCGCGTACAGAAGTAATCAATGAAAGATAGCCTGACCGTAGCCAACTTATCATGAATAAATGAACATTGTTTCGTTGACCTATCAGCTGATTAAAGTATTAATGGTATTACTATAGATACCTACATAGACCTTGCTATATAGAGTGTAGTCAACATTGGGTCTACTAGTCTGTATGTTTATAGTGTCGATATAAGCTATCGAATATCTAACGTAGCTATAGTGTATCGTATGTATCGTATGTATCGTATGTATCGTATGTATCGTATGTATCGTATGTATCGTTTGTATCGTATGTATCGTATGTATCGTATGTATCGTATGTATCGTATGTATCGTATGTATCGTATGTATCGTATGTATCGTATGTATCGTATCCTATCAATCTTGTGATGAGCGAGACTATAATTATTTAACTCCCTTCTTTTTTTGTTACGTTGTGATTACCTCCCCTTTGTAAACTGATGATCACAGACCTTTTGGTGACCCCTAGGTGACACTTGTCCGTCTAGACATGCAGTGTGTAATGTGTAGTGTTTAGAGAGTAGAGTGTATTGAGAGACTGGTTAGGCCGTGTTTACTACTAAATCTACTTGTGTTCTTCTTAAATTAGGTTTATAATTGTTATGGACTTCGAGCTGAGCTCGATTTTATGTGATGTTAAATTGAAAATTATGTTGTTAATTGTTCCTGGCGTCTTTCTAATTACTTGGATGGAAGTTTGGGCGAGAGAATAAGGATTCTTCAAGCTAACTAAGAAGTAATTGTGATAAAACTGCCCACCCTAAACAGCGAGACGTAACAATCTATACCCAAAAAATACATAAGGCATCAAATTATATATGCAAGACTAGACTCAGACAACGGAACAGCGTAAGAGGCAATAATCTTCTTTATAGAAGGAGCGTCTGTAATATATAAGACAAGATAATTTAGAAATACAACACAAGACAATCTGTCACAATGCTCAAATAAACACAAGGACAAGAACACTTTCCTTATCCATTATGCGAAAACATATAAGTACGAGTAGGAATCCGGGCATGGAATGGGTTGCCTGAACAAACCAGGAAAACCAGGAACTTAACATCATTTTAAACACTAATACATGGACTAGACTCAAATCACGGATGTGCGTAGGACGCAATAATCTTCTTTATAGAAGGAGCGTCTGTAATGTATAAGATAAGATAAGAAACAATTTTTTTTTCAATATAGCCTAATGACAATTTAATTATATATATATACACAAGCTAAATTGCCCCGCGTAAAATAGAACAGGCCTGTATAAGCTACAGATAAATATACCTTTTCGTCCTTTTTTCGTTGTTTGTACTCTGTAACTGTCGTAAGCGCATAGAACTGTGCTAAACGGGTCATATGCTATACAAGAATTATTATTATTTATTAAAAATTGTTTAGACTATAATGAACAGACAACTAGAAATCTAATAATTAAAAAAAAATTTACTGATGACTTTCAAGAAAGTAATTTAAAATAGGCCTACTTATTCTAGTCGGGTAAACAATAAGGCAAATCTTTTTATTTAACAACAATCTAAATTGCCCGCAGTTGCTCGTAGATGTACAATCTATAAAATAAAAAGTAATATTAATTGAAATACATTTTTTAAAAAAAGTATAAACTAACTGGCGAATCGAACCCGGGTCGACAAGGATACGCTTAACACTCATCTAGCAAAGACACATGTCCGAAGTGAAATCGCAAAAGTATTTGAGGCAATAAGGTCACGTGTCTTTAAATTAACAAATATGATTTGTTGAACACACCAAAGTCTACTTTCTATATATGTATATATATAGGCTTATATATATATTCAATCTCTCAGTTATTCTCGAACAATATCATCTGAGCAAAAGTTTGTGTTTGATCGTTTGCAAAACCATATAATAACTTTCTTAACTTCATTGAAAAAAATATCTACACATACAAACAATTAAAAGTTAACAAATCTTACAAAAGGCCGGCTGGTTCACCCGACTGTTAACAAAAAGGCCCGGGTTCTAGCCCTGTCGCCGACCAATCCCTGTCGTCCTGCAAGAGTTTTGGGTTTAGCGCAGGGATCGGCGACCTACGGTCCGTGTGCCATACTTGGCAAGCAGAGCGATATAGCACGCGGAAGACTCTCCCCCCCCCCCCCCCGGGCCAGAAAATTTAAACAAAAAATGGCACTAAAAGTTTCTACTCCAAGCAATTAACTGAAAGAGCAGGATGACCTTTGAGGCAGTTGGCACACCCAATGAATTAGTTTTCTTACATTGGCACACTATTATTAGAAGGTTGCCAACCCCTGGCTTAGAGTTTAGAAAATGTAATAATCTTCTATCTAGAAGTAACGTCTTTAAACGTATATGTAATATAAGTCTCTAGAATATAAGTCTCTAGAATATAAGTCTCTAGAATATAAGTCTCTAGAATATAAGTCTCTAGAATATAAGTCTCTAGAATATAAGTCTCTAGAATATAAGTCTCTAGAATATAGGTATCTAGAATATAAGTCTCTAGAATATAAGTCTCTAGAATATAAGTCTCTAGAATATAAGTCTCTAGAATAAAAGTCTCTAGAATATAAGTGTCTAGAATATGTCTCTAGAATATAAGTCTCTAGAATATAAGTCTCTAGAATATAAGTCTCTAGAATATAAGTCTCTAGAATATAAGCCTCTAGAATATAAGTCTCTAGAATAAAAGTCTCTAGAATATAAGTGTCTAGAATATGTCTCTAGAATATAAGTCTCTAGAATATAAGTCTCTAGAATATAAGTCTCTACAATATAAGTATCTAGAATATAAGTCTCTAGAATATAAGTATCTAGAATATAAGTCTCTAGAATATAAGTCTCTAGAATATAAGTCTCTAGAATATAAGTCTCTAGAATATAAGTCTCTAGAATATAAGTCTCTAGAATATAAGTATCTAGAATATAAGTCTCTAGAATATAAGTCTCTAGAATATAAGTCTCTAGAATATAAGTTTCTAGAATATACGTTTTTAGAAGTGAAAAGTTTAATGTTTAGCATTTCTTATCACAGACAGGCTAGACTAGGGAGACTTAGAATGAGAGAATACATTTTTGTATTCAGCATCTTATTATACTCACATCTAAGCACTAAAGATGTTATTATAATAAAATCAAAGCAATATATATCTGTATTGCGAAATTCTAAAACAAAATATCGTGGCCTCTGTTATAGGCTAGTGCTGGAAATTAAATCTTCATTTAATTTAATTTTACTTGTTAAGACCAAAGGTGACATGATCTTCCGTTGCCTTATGAAACAACTATTTACAACCGTGGAAGACTAGCATGTGTGTGTGTGTGTGTGTGTGTGTGTGTGTGTGTGTATGTTATGCTCAATTTAACTTACGAATTAAAACGACTTACCCCTAGCCATCTAAATCAATGTATTCCAAAAATATAAGAAAGATAGATATTCCTTGACTGTCGTCAGATGCAAATAAAACAAACTAAATGTTTCTATCTGTATGTATCGATATGTGCCTCTCTGTATGTATCTATGTGTGCCTCTCTGTATGTATCTATGTGTGCCTCTCTGTATGTAGGCCTATCTTTGTGTGCCTCTCTGTATGTATCTTTGTGTGCCTCTCTGACTCTCTCTCTCCTACTCTCAAATACAGTATTAAAAACGTGCTTTGATTAATAAGCCATGCAACAGTTTGACTTAACTTTATTCTTTAATCCACATTGATTTATTTATCCATTTCTCTTTCATATGTTATGTAACATAAATCTAAGCGTGAATATTAAACTGCTGAATGTAAGAAATAGTGTAGGCCAGAATAGTGTAGGCCAGAATAGTGTAGGCCAGAATAGTGTAGGCCAGAATGACTGTGACACAAGGGTTTAAAGTAATTGTATAGATTTATTTCATTTTGTAATGAGAGCGAGAAATTTTAGCTGGACGAAAGATTTTTAACGTGACAAAAAAGTAGGTCTGTATCGTCTTGTGAGATCTTAGAAAGAGAGCGGATTAAATTACTTAAATTACAGGAAGAAATGTCAAATATTGCATTTATAACACTTGGAAACAACGCTTGCACGACATAATAGCTGCTATAGGCTATACGTATTTTTGAAAGCTGTTTAGCAAATGGACACACAAACAATTCCATTCCTTCAGATTGTCCAAAACTTGATGTCAAACAGGCAAACTCTACAACTGAATCACTCCACAGGAAAGATCACTGAGATAAGGTCAATGATTTATTATGCATAAAAATGTATATGTCCGCTAAAATATACCTCGCATTTCACTTTAAACTTGCATTTTAATCATGTTCCTCCCAGTGTGAATGTAATAGATATGTTTCTCTAATCAAATATATATCGCGTCGGGTAATTTTAAACATCCAAGATATAATTTTAAAACTGTCATAATCGTCACGAAGACTTAATAAAGAGGCTGGTGATTTGTGGATATTGAGTGGATATAGATCGTCCCGATGGCAGATTTGTGGATATAGTGTCCCGATGGCAGATTTGTGGATATAGTGTCCCGATGGCAGATTTGTGGATATAGTGTCCCGATGGCAGATTTGTGGATATAGTGTCCCGAGTTCATATTTGAGGATATAGAGCGTCTAAAGTGTAGATTTGTGGATATAGATTGTCCCGATGGCAGATTTATGGATATATAGAGTGGATATACAGTGTCCCGAGGGGTAGATATCCACGTTCCAGAGCACACACATTAACCGGGTGGGCGTGCAGGAAATTGTGCAACCTACTGGGTATACTAGCTAATCACCACAATCACCAGATCGCTACACCACCTTTACTTCCCTACATCACAGAACATAACTATTTGGACAGCCAAGCGTTGATGGCTAGTTTATTAGTGCCACACTTTCAAACACTGCATGCACTCATTTAAAATTGCGCGTTTTAAATCAGGCCCGAGTGTCTTCAAAGACCAGCCAACTCTGATCCAACATTACTCCGTCTTGATCCTTAATTTGGAATCCCCCAGTTTACACTAAAATATATGTTTGAAAAGACTACGGCCCCGAGCAAGTGTATGAACCGTTGGACTCAGAAAAAAAAGCAATATTGTTATAAATTCATGTTTAGAAAAGAACATAAATTCAGCTTATGATTTAGAAAAATACAAATGTTAAAACAAAACTAACAACGGATTTATTAACAAGATGTTAACGTTAAAAAATACCTCCTCGGTGTCGGAGTTTGAGTACGGTTTCTATACTCTAGGGCTCTTGACTATAGGGTTACAGCAGCCTATGTAGCGCCCCAGGGCAAAAGTTTCAGTGACGCCCCCTTGCGTACTGGAACTGCTTTGCTTACTGCTATATTTAGATTTTATTTACCGCCCCTAGAAGTTTCGCCCCCGGGCATATGCCACAGCTTCTATAAACAATATATATATATGGCATCTTTCCCTCCTCAAAGGACGATGGCGGAGTCTCCTTCTCCTCTGCCCCTTGCCTTTCTCCTGGATCGCTTATCTTCACGCCTTCCTGTGATACAGTATCTAATATATATGTGAGCATTAATTCTCCTTTTTCTTTATTATACTGTGGAGACCCCGTTATACCCGATGAAAAAGTCCATAATGTAAGGATAAGTTGATTGCGAATACACTGGGTTTAAAAGTGTACATTACTACTTATAAGCCATATAACATACATCAAGAGTTTTAAGGTTAAGCCTACAACGAAGTTGCATTTGTTAGTCCAACCCTTCAGAGATGACTTGAAAGTCGGCACAGAAGGGGCAGGGATGGATATAAGTCTAAGTTCGCACCTGCGCCCAATATATTGTAAAGCCGAAAAAAACACGCAGCATGTCATAACGTTGTATAACATATCTTGGACATTGAAATAAGCCCGCTCCCTCCCCATCGCATGTAACTGCTACTTTGGGACCAGTAACTGTGTAGAGGTTTGCTGCTAAACAAACTTACGACCACTTCTAACTAAAACAATGTCTCGTACAAACACTATCAAGAAATACACACCCACAACCCACGCCAAATGTTTAGTCATGGCCTATTAAACAACAACAAAAGCCTAAAATTTGATTTATACTATAAAATATGACGCCCACATAAAGATGCATTGATTTTTTCATGTTTCATTTTTCCATTAACTAGAAGAAACTATAGACTTTTGGAATTATTTATAACACAGCTGAAAAGAAATATACTTAAAAAGCCAATACTGCTGTGTATAACATTTTTTCACTCTCGTCATTTAGTATTGATTCAATTCAAGCTTCAGTAACATAAGTTATGACGTAAGTCCGAGGGGTCTCTAGATATTTTCAATGATGATACTGTTCAAAATAACCTCAGTTGTTTTTTTAAAATAGCTTTACTTACAATTATATCTTTATCAAATATGAACCAAAAGTATTGGTCTTCATGGTTGAATGTGGACTTAGTGGTCGAACTGAAAGTAAAAGATGTCAATATACAAGAAATAAGTCAAGGATCTTTGTTGATGTTTACTTATTTAAGTATGTACTCCATTTCTGAATCTTATAAGTTTACAGACGTTCCTTCTAGATAGAAGATTATTACGTTCACTAGGCCCAAAACTCTCCTGCTCGGCGGCAGGGATAGAACCCGCGAAGTGTCGGTTGACAGTCCCGTGAATTAACCGCAGGACCAGCCGTAGAGGAGAGTGTTGAGACAAGGGTCACTCGTTTTAAAGGGATGCAAGTGGAATGTTTAACCAGGACAGCGCTCTGTTTCGATACTTTAAATAACAACCCTAAACTAAATCCTTGTAACTATAACAGCCGGGTAGAATCACAACAGACTTTAAAAGAATCATAAAGACTTTTGACCAGGCTCTGAGCTAGATGCCTATTTGGAACAAGCCACTAGAACACCCAGCACACTAAGATGAAAGAAAGGAAGTCTCGAAACATTTCAAAAGTACTGCCATACTTATGTTAAGACCTTGTTGGCACATTGTGGGGCCAGAATTAATAACTAAATCTTCTCCTATTTAATTATAACGTAATGTACCCTTCGGACCCAACTGATCATAGGGCTGGTGAAGAAGCGTTTACCCGTTTCTGTGGCCACGTCATACTAAGAGATGTGTGGCCAGCACAATGCCCTTCCGCGTTTACTTTATCCCAAGTAAAGTCAGGTACCCATCAGTGCTGGGTAGACTCAGTCACACCCTCAAGCTACGGGAACATATCCTAGCCTCCACCAGGATTCGAACCCATAATCTTTGGATCGCAAGTCGAACGCGCTGCCGCTCGTCCACCCATGTTCTTATTTAATTATTTACTTGTAGTTTATTTCTTATTCTTAGTTTAATCAGAAATGTTAATATTCCCAGGTTTCAGTGTTTGTTTATTCCTTATTTCAAGTATTGTATTGTAAACAATAACATGAACTCTGTTCAACGTCAAAGTTAGCCGGGAAAAAATGTTGTAGTTGGAGTGTCGCTTTACACTAACATCTCTCACCCGTGACACCTTCCTCTTGGGTTTTAATTTCAAGTGCTGCTCGAATGAGCAAGCTTGGGGTCGATACTGTGTTTGTAGGAAATGTAGTAATACAATGAGGTGTTGTTGAGCGACGTGCATTGAGCTCACACGAACACAAGCGCTCACACAAACACACTACAGCTATTGTTTACACTGCATTTGAAAGACGAAATTTTTTGTTTGTTCCAAACGTTGTTTTTAATTTAAAGAAAAAAAAAAGAACTACGTTAAACGATGAAGGCAGTGAAGTGAATTAGAAGTGAATTAGGAGTGAATGAGAAGTGAATTAGGAGTGAATTAGAAGTCAATTAGGAGTGAATGAGAAGTCAATTAGGAGTGAATGATAAGTGAATTAGGAGTGAATTAGGAGTGAACCAGAAGTCAAATAGGAGTGAATGAGAAGTGAATTATAAGTGAATTTGGAGTGAATTAGGAGTGAATTAGAAGTGAATGAGAAGTGAATTATAAGTGAATTTGGAGTGAATTAGGGGTGAATTATAAGTGAATTAGGAGTGAATCAGAAGTCAATTAGGAGTGGATGAGAAGTAAATTATAAGTGAATTTGGAGTCAATTAGGAGTGAATTAGAAGTGAATTATAAGTGAATTAGGAGTGAATTCGGATTAACATAATTTTTGTTTAACAATGTTACAAATTTTTTGGGACACGGTGGTCGTGCCGCAGCGCGTTCGGCTGGCGTACCAAAGGTCCTGGGTTCGAACGGAAGGTCCTGGGTTCGAATCCTGGTGCAGGCTAGGATTTTTTCCTGGAACTGGAGGGTGTCCCTGAGTCTACCCAGCTCTGATAGGTACCTGACCTTGGAGTAAAGTAAAGGCGGCTGTGCATAGGGCTAACCACACAATCACCTAGTGGTCACAGAAAATGGTGACCGCTGCTTCACACACCCTATTGATCAAAATGGCCCAACGGGTTATTTTAATTTTTTTAAATGTTACAATTTGAAATTGTGCAAATAACAGTATAGAAACAACAAGCCACAAAATGTTTCTTTTTTGTGTGTGTGTAAAGAAATGTAGTTTCAAGACTGAATGACGATGTACAAAGGCGATGGGTCTATGGGTTAAAACTGTAAACAATGGAATTGACTAGAGTAGTCAAATAGTATATCATATATTCTCTTATTAACATAACTAACGAACAATACACACACACAAGAACATATTTAAAACGAACTGGATTTCAAAGCAACTCAAGCACATTCAGAAAATTGCCGCTAGTTTTGTTTGTGAATATTCACACCTGAAAAGTCTAAGTCCAACAAAATGGATAAAATAACAAAAACAAGAACCTGAAAACACTAGAAAGAAGAAAAGTAATGAACAAAAATTAGTAAAAATAGGAAAAAACTAAGGACGCTGTTAGGGTTAGGGTTAGGACGGCTGTAATGTTCTGTTTAGAAAGATAATCTGTAAATTTTAAGATCAATTGTCACATTAAGATAATTATCCCACGCTGTAGTATTTGTTGAAATATTCACAGAAATTTTGTCCACGGAGAAAAATTTAAGATTGGTAAATACAACACATTTTGTATGTCTAGCTTAGAAATGTTTTCCTCAATAACAAAAAATATACCAAACACTAAAAATTTTAAAAGCCTCATTGTTTAGTAGAATCCTATTACATCGGATACACAGCCTTTATATTTTAACACTAGACATTATCTTTGATAAATTTTGTTTAAAAAAGAAACGGAAGTATTCTACAGTAAGTTTCATTTTGATGGAGTTTTAAAAATCCTCTCCTGGACACGAGAGTTACTTCAAATTGAAATTTCCACTTCATCGAATCTGATTGGCAGATTACTTTCTTGATAGAACGACGCAGACGTACATGCCTGCAGATATTCCCAATGGTGCCATTTTCTCCTTAACTTTATTTCCGCGCCATACACTTTGTAATGTGACATTTGAACTTTGACACCAGAGAGGAAACATTGGGGCGTGGTTTGAAACGTATTAGGGGCAAGAAGGTTTGTGTGTAAAGTCTCATGTACTGGGGAGGCGTTGAAGAGGTGATGGGGAATTCGGTAAGAACAATGCTGAAGTTACAGTTTCCCCCATTCTATCTAGAAATTCTAAGATTCTGGAAACGTCCAGCTAGGCGCCATTTGAAAATTCAGACCATTGAAGCACAATGCAATTTAGCGTCGTCTCTCTAGACACAACGATTTTCTTAAAAAAACAAATAAAAAAAGTCTGATTAAAGAAAGCGGAGTCTTGCAACAACGAGAAAAAGTCGGTTGAAAATTTAATCAAGGCACAATAAAAGTAAAGGGGAGATAGGTAGGGGTGAGGTTCATTAGCTGCTACCGGAAATAGCCCATTCGCCATTGTGTTCAGCGTAACCTCATCGGGAAGGGACGCTAGTTAGTTTTAGTAGGCGAATAGAACAAAATGGAAGCAATTATGGATATAGTCTATATAATATATGAACGCAAACTTATTTCTATGTTATATATTCTATGTTATTTCTATATATATATAAATCTAGACTCTATGTTTATTTTCGTTCTCCTGTTTTTAAATATGGACTTTCCCAAATTTGTGTTCAAACTTCATTCTTTTAATTTGACTGATTTGTTCATTTCTTTTCTCAAAAAGGATTTCCATTCCATTTTTTTTTAAAGTATTAACTTACATATCGATGGAGCGCGGCTGCCGACAGGCATCGCGTTCGACTGGAGTACCGAAGGTCCTGGGTTCGAATCCTGGTAAAGGCCATGATTTTTTTCTCGGGTGTGGAGGGTGTCCCTGAGTCTACCCAACTCTAATGGTTACCTGACCGTAGTTGGGGTAAAGTATAGGCGGCTGTGCACTGTGATGGCCACACAATCACCAAGTATGCCGTGGTCACAGAAACTGGTGAACGCTGCGTCTTCGGCCCTATGATCTATTTGGTCCGAAGGGTACTTTACTTTACTTACGTAGGTTCCCAGCTAAAGCGTTTTTACCCTCCTACGTGGCGGTAATGTTTCCTGGGTCGGTGGGGCGGGCTTTGAAAGACTAGTGGGCGTTAGGAGCAGGGCTTTTAAAAGGCTTTCTCGTTATCTTTCCCCTTTACTCCCAGGTGAAAATGTACAGACGTGCCCCCCCCCCCCCCTTCCCGAATTTTTACTACACTCCATCTCTCTCACTGTCACCCGCCTCTATTACTTTCTCATCTTCTATAATAATAAATTTTGTCATTATTCCATTTCGAATTTCAAAATACAATTCTTTGAGCCGTTAAATTAAATGAGTAGTTCGAAACCATTATAATAAAATGGACAAGCATAAAATTCTTAATTTACTAATCGTTTAACTTGTGTCTGTAATCGCATTAAATGTTAAGACAGTGTATGTGGCTGTATAGACAGTTATACTGTCATATTATTAATACTTTATGAGTCTAAACACCTTCAATACAAGGTCATTTAACAACAACAAATGGACATAAATAAGCTTAACAAAACACCTAAGGAAAACTAAACAAAAGAAAGAAGACTTAATATACTAAATCTACGTGTAATTACCAAAGAGATGAACAAACATGAACAAAAGTTAAAGGTCTAACTAGTGACTAAATCCTATCGATCAAAAACAAAATATAAGCAATATCATAGACAGTCACGTGATTTCAACAGATATAGTGACAATAAACCCCCATGTTCCCCAAGGAACCAAAAGGGCACATGAATATAGTGATGATGAAAAAGGAAAATTCTCATTTTGTGTAACATTGATATTCCAAAGAGACTCTTCGAAAAGAAATCATTTCTATGTATCATATTTCATCGATTGTTATAAACAGTATCAGTTAAATGCATCCATAAAACACTCCAGACAACCAGAGCCATTAAAAGAATATGATTTTTTATTATTTCTAATAGCCCGTTCAAAGATATGTTTGTGAAATAATCCACATTAACTGCCATGTTTTCATTTAGACCCCAAACTGGGTTGCCCAACGGTCGACGCGGGCAGGGGCGACCTAAAATAACATGGCGTACAACGATCGTCGATGACCTCCACTCTGTTGACATAAACTGGGACGACATCAATGTCGTTACAACAGCGGCTACGGACAGAGCCCATTGGAGAACTCTCATTGTCCGAAGCGTTGAACGGCGCGGGAGGAACTAAGGACCCAGACCAGATATAGTTTAAGAAGCTCTTAGAAAATTTTCTTGTCAAACGCCAGATTTGGTAAACTACAGACTGTTGGTGAAGCATTTTTTTTTACCTGCTGTTAGTGTCTCACTGAAAACAGCACTGCACAGGGTCAGCGACTGATATCGTCAAGGAAATGCTATACTATTGTGAGACGAATAGATTGAATGTCCTGTCATCTAGACCAGGGGTCGGCAACCTTTTGGCTAACAGTGTGCCAAACTAGGATTGTCAAATCATTCAACGTGCCAACAGCATAAAAGTCAACCTGCTCTATTATACTTTTTTAAACAATTATTTTTTATAGGTCAGGTAATTTAACTCCATAGCAAGATCAAGACCAAAAGCAAAGGAGATTATTATAGAGAAAATTGTTAAAGCGTTTTATCTATATAGATAAAGTAGGATGTGTGTGTCGATTCCGATTCCCATTGGTTAATGGGAAGACAGTTGGCCTTATTGCCTCATATTTTACTTTTGCGATCTCGCTTTCTCAATGTGTCCTCCCTAGCTAAGTGGTCAGCCTCACGAACTGACATACACGTGGGACCTGGGTTCGATTCCCCACTGTTAATTTTTTTCTTTTTTCTACTTTTTATTTCTATCAATATTACTTTTTTAAAGATAGTAAATAATTTCAGGACTTAGAGCTTTCCTAAAATGTTTTCAGTAAGTAAAATCTAATAATGTTAGACGCATGCGGGAGACGGGTGTTCTAATCTCAGCCAGGGATAATCCAAATTTTTGTTAAATAAAAAGTAATGCCCTTTTTAACATTTACAATTTACAATATTCATTTTAAATTCCTTTCCTAAATGTTTTCAGTAAATACTAGATATATATTTAAAAAATATTAAGCATTATGTTCATTGTAGTTAATACAATATTTATTTGTAGCTTTTATTGGCCAATGTAATTTTTTCCACTGAAAACGCCGGGGAATTTAGCTTGTATTTAATACAAAATTAATATGTTTGTGATTATCATCTTTTCTATTTGCATTTATAGCAGCAATATTTTATTACTAAACGTTCACATTTACGGTACATGTAATTATTGTCTTTACTGTAGTCAAGATGAGGATTTAACACTTCGAAATAAAATATTAATTATAATATTTTGATCACAGTTAAACTAAGATGGATTTTAACGTTTATCTTGGCGTGACTGACAATAGCAATATCTTTAAACGGAATAGATAAGTTGTAGTCATACAAACTGGGTAGTTAATGTAATGTTTAAAAAAAATATACGTATAAATTCTATAGTCATATAATATTTATATTATTTTCAAAAACTGTGTACAGTTTGATTATATCAGAGTTATACATTGTAAACCATTTATTCTTTCATAAAAGAAGAAAAAAAAAGTAACATTATAAAAATATTAGCGCAAATAAAATGGTTTAATTATCTCCCTTTAATTTTAAATTTAAAAAAAACGTTTCCACATTTGATTCAATACTGATGCCAAACTGGTTATGTCTTGTAATATAACAAGTATTACTTACTTGTTATTATTTCTTTATATAAATCCAACATTATGGTATTCATTAGAAGATTTAATTTTTAGAGGATTAAAATAATTTACGTTAGACAGTCGTAAATAAACTTTTCCTGCATTAATTATAAATTATTTAGTTATTAAGGAATTAATCTCTTAATCATTAAAAATTACAGAAATTACATACTATAGTGCTATTAAATAAATCTCTTATAGTTATTAAATTAATAATAAAAATAAATTTGCTTTAGAATTAATTATATTTTGTTTAATTAAAGAAGATGAGCATATAATTTCTTTTAAATGTAATTGGTCTGTATAAATTTATGTGCGGCCAAGTGTAGGTGACCTCATTTTATGCTTATTACAGCTTCATGTGCTATAAAATCTGTTCACATGTAGAAGCTGAAAGTAAAAGAGCGAATGCCAATCAGTTGAGAATGTCAGAAAACTTTCGTAAGCAGCTTCCTGACAGATTTTTTTTAGCAAATGTCCATTTTTTAAATGTTTAAAATTCAACTTGCCGCATTCTAAAAATCGCCAATATCCCTCCACTTAAAAAAAAAATCTACATTTAAGAAGGTTGTAGTAAGAACAAACCAGTTAGGTTTGCTGTGGTATGAAAAAATGAGTCCATCAATTTGAAAGTCTTGCCTTTGATTAGAAAACTCCGCTCTTCTAAATTAATTTAAAAAAAAGAATTTGTAGGTGCCAACTTTACTCACTTGATAATAATCCATACAATTTGGAAAATATAAAAACCTACCTGGGGATATTTTCGGCTCAATGCTAATGAAATACAGCCACACGATAATGAAATACAACCACACGCTATGTAATGAAATACAGCCACACGCTAAGTCTTGAGATGTATGGAGCACAGAAATAAATATAAAACCTCGAGCAGCTGTGCAGTATTGATTTTTTGTATTCACTTCTTCGTATTTCTAACAATATTAGCATTAGATTGATTTCTACACACACTCGGCATTATTAGACATACCATATGTTCTACTTGAATTGTATCTACCCCCATATCAATAGACTTATCAATAAAACAATAGTTAAATCATTACACTTAGAAGCAATAGACGAAGGAAAGACAATAACCAAAGCAGTAATAGTATTATTTAAACGCATTAAGTTCTAACTTAGAAATACAACTGAACAGAAGACTATTACTATTCTCAAACAAAAGAATAAAAACACTTTTTTTTTTTAAAATTCCGTATGCAAGAACAAACGCATGAGTAATTCTGGTTCTATCCTGTCATGGGATGGGTGGCTTCAATAGACCCTAGTTTAAAACCCTTCAAATTTCAAGAATGGACTCGAACCGCGAATAATCGTAGGACACAATAATCTTAAGTATGGTGAGAGTTTCTGTAAAATATCGAATAGAACTCCCATTATCTATCTATTTAATTAGCTATATATATATATATATATATCTTTCCTCTAGTGTTTCTAGGTTTAGTTATTTAACAATTGGTGTTAACAATATATATATATATATATATATATATATATATATATATATATATATATATACATATATATATATATATAGAGAGAGAGAGAGACTACGTATCTATATATTATTAGATGTGTATACATAATATAATAATATTTTCTTACTTGTATTTAAAATTGTCTTGCTAGTTCATGTAGAGTTGTTTAACAATCGATTTTGGTGTAGAGAGTAGAGTATGTTTATTTTAATTGAGAGATATTATGACGTAATAAAATTTTGCTTTCTCGTGGTTTCTTCTACTTTCACAGTACGACGCAATTTCTTTTGCATTCGGAAGGCTTCGGGTAAATCCGTTTCTAGAACATTCTGCAGCAAAATCTATCTGAATGAATTCATGCGGTCTTTTGGTCTTGTTGATTTTCTGTGTTGTTTGATTTACGTATAGCGACGAGTGGAGTTGTATATTATGTTAAAGAATTCAAGTCTTCTTTCAAATATACCTATGGGGTACAGTGGTCGAGCGGCAGCGCGTTCGACTGATGATCCGAAGGTCCTGGGTTCGAATCCTGGTTCCGGCTAGGATTTTTTCCCGGGACTTGAGGTTGCCCCCTGAGTCTACCCAGCTCTGATGGGTACCTGACATTAGTTGGGGTAAAGTAAAGGCGGCTGGGCATTGTGCTGGCCAAACATCCCCTCGTATGCCGTAGCCACAGAAACTGCTGAACGCTGCTCCACCGGCCCTATGATCAGTTGGGTCTGAAGGGTACTTCACTTACTTCAAATATATGTCGAGTAGGTTAGGTCTTTTCCTTGAATGAAGTAAGTTGTATTTATTGGTTTCATTAACATTATTTGTTTTAAAGAAAATAATAAATGTGTGTAAGCTATAAGAAAAAAATATAGAGTCAATAGCTCTATATTATGTTATTTTACGTATTCGTTTTAATAACTTTATTATAGCCTATCAACATGGTATGTGTATATTGTTCAGTGTTGATTGCAAGAATATAATCAAACATATAAATACAATACCAATGTATGCAAGTTTTTTTTTTAATACAAGCACATATACACAGGCAAATACGACATTACAAGTGTAGCGCAAACCACGCAGACATGTAGGCTACATGGACGAAATCCAGCATACAACTATAGGCTACATGGACGAAATCCCGCATACAACTATAGGCTACATGGACGAAATCCAGCATACAACTATAGGCTACATGGACGAAATTCAGCATACAACTATAGGCTACATGGACGAAATCCCGCATACAACTATTCTAGCACATATTGTTTGCGTACAATAAGCACATAGGGCCCTAAATGAAAAGTTTATTTCTGGTATTCAGTGTTTGTATTTCTTGAATAGTAGCAGGATCTCAACGTTGAGTTTTTATCTAGTAATACGGCACCCACACTATTAGAGTCTCTACAATGAAATATATTTGTCTGTAATTTTGTATGTTTCCAAATAACCCTTACTTTTCTTTTTACTCTACTTCTAAATATGTCATCTCTCAATATCGATTGATTTACCTCACTGTGATAATGGAGTAGAAATAGTCTTTTCTTCAGTGCGTACGGCAAACAAGGGATTGTGTTGTTGACTCACTTCAATAGTTAATCATTCAATAGAGTGATATCTAATTGATTCACCTTACTATGAGAAAAAAAATCGGCTGCACGTTTGGGGTTAGCGCACCGAGAGTCCTGGGTTCGAATCCAGGGCAAGGCTAGGATGTGCTTTCGGTTCTGGAGGGTGTCCCTGAGTCTACCCAGCTCTGTTGGGTACCTGACATTAGTTGGGGTAAAGTAAAGGCGGCTAAGCATTGTGCTGGCCACACAATCACCTAGTATGCCGTGGCCTTAGAAACTGGTGAACGCTGTTTCACCTGCCCTATGGTTCAATTTGTCAATTTGGTTTGACAGGATACTTTACTTTACTTACTTACAAAGAGAAAAGCTACAGGGATCATAACAAATTAGTCACAATAGTTGCATTCCATTTTTTTTCACAGTCACCAGAGATATTCTAAGTTAAAAAATGCAACATCTAGTTTTAAAATTCACTTTTATTTCATTATTTAAATATAAAAACGAAACAAGATAAAACACCCAAGTCCAATGGTGATGGTCTTGTATATACAATGTTCACAAAAATATGACTGCGTGTGCGAAGAATCATTTACAAAGTGAATTTGGACACAACCTCATACAACCTCATTCTGTGTGTAAATACTAACTAACACAAACATTTTTGTTTGTAAACAAATGAAAACATTAGCCTTACATTTCCCTTTAATCAACTCGATGGCATTCAAAAACATTGAAAACAGGCAATGACTACAGAATTATGTAGATAATCATATTATCTCGCATGATCTCATTTTGCTTATCTTTCTTTTATTAAAGAGTCTACGGTAATCATTCACTTTCATAAGTATCTTGAACACAAAATTGAATAATTTAGCATTTTTCATTTTAACGTATCTGTGCCCATCACATCGTAAATTTAAACAACTAAGGGGACGTAAGAATAAAATCTAGTTATGTTATAGAGTTGTTCGAGTTATCTCCCTTATATAATGGATTATTTTTAGTTTCCGACCGATTTCCTAATTTATTGACATTACATGTATTTGTGAATCACCGTAGTAACACTAGTTGGCAGAAAGCATTCATTTAAATATTAACCCTTACAGTCCCGGGCGCGTATATAGCGGAACTGAAGGCAACATAGATAGAAGTAGGTCGGTATAAGAAGGGTTAATAGATGATTGTGTCCTAATACTTACGACTTATATTAATTGTCCAAAAAAAGAAAATTAAGGAATAAAGACAAGTTTAAAATCAGTCAGGGCGATTTATTATATTATGAGTGAAGCATTGAATTGATAGAAATATGTCTTTAAAATTACAGATGCGTGTCTGTGTTTGTGTGTGTGCGAGATAGAGAGAGAGAGAGATCATCTTATATGGTGACATTTTTCCATCTTTACAGAAATTTGTTGCCTTCGTTTTACACCTGGAAACATGTTTGATACGATGGCATACTTAAAGTGTTGGTCTTTCTGAACTAGTTCATCTAGCCCATTCCATTCCCGAATGCCAATGGAAGAGATATAATATACCTAATAAAAGGCGAAAGATATAATATACCTAATAAAAGAATAAATATACAATATATTTAATAAAAGATGAAAGATATTGTTTCCCTAATAAAAGATGAAAGATATAATATACCTAATAAAATAAGAATGAGCTATTTGTATTTGCAACTAGATGTGTAGATGTAAGCATTTTCTTACATATTTGCGTATATGTGTAAGGCTAAACAATTTAAGAAAGCGACGCAACTTGTGCAATGGTCCATTGACTTAAGACAAAACTATTCAAGCTCATTACATTTTCAAAAAATGTCACAGCATTAAAGACTTTTTTTTCCCTTACATCACAAGCAGACATTATTACAGCCATGTAAGATAAGTAAATAAGATAAACGTAATGTACAGTAATTGATAGTAATACATGGAAAAAACAAAACACATTGAGGTCATAGTGACCTGATGACCGAACGAACTATTGCTTAATGTACATCACAGTTCTACTCACAGTAATGGAGACAGTGTCAATGTGAAGGTAAAAAGTTACATACCGTCGTAACAACATGGTGTTAGTGATAAGGAGTGAAGGGAAGGGTGCCTGGTCGTTCGTATGAGGAAGCACATACATAAGTAACTACGCCAAGACAGTTTTCTCACATTCAAAAACAACTGCAAATGATACTTTTTATTTACTTTTTCAAATTTTTTCTTGTGTGACAATTTTTAATTATGTTGGTCTAATAAAGTAAAATTAAAGTATCACGTTGGACCAAATTAGGGTTATGGTTAGGGTTGGGTTGATCCACGGGGCAAGTGAAGCAGGGTTATCCAGCGTTCTGTGGCCACGGCATACTAGGGACTCGTGTGACAAGCACAATGTCCAGCCGCCTTTAAAGTTTAGTACTAAAGTTTAAACTCAAGTTTACTTCGTGGTCTAAAGTCTAAACCATTTGTTATATTCCTGTGAAAACTCTTCGGCTGCTAATTTTGAAACTATTTTGAACATCGCCCCCCTCCCCCCCCCCTCACTCCACGCCTCTTTGTTTCACCCTCTAGTACACCACTCATTTGATTGACTAAATTACAAAAACAACAAAAATAAAAACAAGCAAATAAATAAAATGTGGACATTATTCTACACAGACTTCATGTGACCCAGATGGCTCCTGGGGAATAAATCAAATGAAAAAAAGTACACAATTTTGGTTTCGGATAACTACAGTCTTATGTATTGGGAAGAGTTCTTCGGGTGCCATAGCGATGATTGGCTAATCCATGGCGGTGATTGGCTAATCCATAGAGATGATTCGCTGATCCATGGCGGTGATTGGCTGATCCATAGCGATGATTGGCTAATCCGGTGCCCGCACATCTAACTCTTGACCGTTTTCCTATTCCGAGAGATTTGATGAGTTTGACGACTCTAACAGTTTCTGACGTCAGGCATGTTCAGACCACACAATCCCCTGGTACGCCGAAGTCAATAAAGTTGATGATGTCTTCTCTAATAGCCCAACGCAATCAATTCTTTAAAAAAATGTATCTACTGTTTTTATTCTACGTGAAATAGCATTCATTATGATACATTATGATACTAAGAAACCGATTGATCTGGAAATATATTTATATATATATATATATATAGTGGCTGGATAATACTATATTAAAATCTACCCATCACCTACAAACTGCATAAAGTAATTGTGCAGAGCTTTGTAGAAACACAATACATGATTGCATTCCTGGAACTACTTCTATAGCCATTTGTAAACATATTTGTCAATACAGTCGCTGTAAACCTTTTTACTTTTTTTTCATTGTTCCATGTTCCTTTATTAATTTTGTTCCATGTTCCTTTTTATCTTTGTTCCATCTTCCATTTGTTATCTTTGTTACATCTTCCATTTGTTATCTTTGTTCCATCTTCCATTTGTTATCTTTGTTACATCTTCCATTTGTTATCTTTGTTCCATGTTCCATTTGTTATCTTTGTTCCATCTTCCATTTGTTATCTTTGTTCCATCTTCCATTTGTTATCTTTGTTACATCTTCCATTTGCTATCTTTGTTCCATCTTCCATTTGTTATCTTTGTTCCATCTTCCATTTGTTATCTTTGTTCCATCTTCCATTTGTTATCTTTGTTCCACCTTCCATTTGTTATCTTTGTTCCATCTTCCATTTGTTATCTTTGTACCATCTCCCATTTGTTATCTTTGTTCCATCTTCCATTTGTTATCTTTATTCCATCTTCCATTTGTTATCTTCGTTCCATCTTCCATTTGTTATCTTTGTTACATCTTCCATTTGTTATCCCTGTTCCATCTTCCATTTATTTATTTTTCTTCCATCTTCCATTTCTTGCTTGTTCTGTCTAATTCTCTTCTTGTTGCATATTCTACTTCACCTAATCTTTCCTTTTCAAACTTCCACTTCTCTCAATAATCTCGTCCCAAACCTCTATATCCTTCATTTAAATATAACAAATCCCACTAAAAGAAAGAAGGTTCTGTACACTATGAAGACATGAATCGATCAAACGAAACGTACACACATTTTAACAAAACGTTTTCTTGACATGTAATCATCCAATTGGGCATACAACTTTAAGTTTAAACATAATGGACATTAATTATGATGTAAACAATTTAATAAATGTATACTAGTTCAAATCAAGTTTCGAAACGTAACAATGTTGATATCAAAATATTTTTGCAGTATACACAAAGGTGTGAGTGAAGATAAGCACAATGCTTATAGTGAACAAAATGATATTTATTTAAATGAACAAGCTCAAACAAATCGTAAAATATACGGTCCGACCAAACATTTACAAAATTACAGTTTTGGTATTTAATGCGTACAGAAGCATAAAATGAAACGATTAAGGCATCTATTTATCATGGGATATAGTGCCTCTGTAATGATTCAATGCGAATGTGTAATTGTGAGTTTTAATGCAACATAGAATATATTATTCGTCGGCTACAAAGTGTGTTTTTGGATCACACCTCCCCAATATTTCACTAATACTTACTACATGGTTATCTTAACTTATAGAGCATTTGCAATAGGCGTGGCTTAGGTTTCTAGGTCACGTAACTATGTAAATAGAAGCCATGATGGAGACTTGGTGAAATAAAATTGTTCTTTACCATGTCTATTTTACACCCAAAATATAAGGAATTTGTTTGCATAAATCTTGACATTTAACTGTGATACTAGATCTAGTCCTTAGTAGTCCATCCATGATGTTAACAAGATTTGAGGCTTTTATAGTTTTACAATAGCTATTGTGAAACATTTCACAGCCTACCCTATGATTTACTTTTAGATATTAAGTTAAAGGCTTACTTTTGAAAATCGACATCTTCAATTAAATATTCTGAACATACGAAACCTATTCCATTGATATTTAATGGTTTAGATTTTAGCGTTAAGATCCAATTTACATCGCATGACAGTGTTTTATAAATTTTACGTCATATTGTTGAAACGATGATTTTTAAAAATAAAACCTTCTTAAGCCTATATTAGTAAGGCTTCATTGTTCACCACTAGACAAAGTAAACAAACAACTCGTGCTTTTTGTCACGTGATTGCAAATGCTCTATACATTACAGACGCTCCGTCGCTACAGAAGATTATTGCGTTCTACGCACATCCAGTTGACAAAGTGTATACATAATAATTAACTGCCAGAAGGGCCTATTTTTTCACTTCAATATTCCTGATTTGATTCAGAGGTGAATTACTTATCTTATTCGCCCTCACCATCTAGTCTCAATCATTATAATTATTTTTTTTAATAATCTATCTTTCCATGGTATAGAATTTAACAGTATCGGTGAGCTCACGTTCTACAATTACTATTCGATAGCGGATGTTAGAATAGGTGAAGGCAGAAAAACACTACTAGACATAGTCAAAGAGAAAGATTTCAGGTTTTTTCTTCAAGGAAACGTTTGTATTACAATTATCCTAAGTGTCTGGGGCAAGCTGCTCCACGCTGCGGATGTTGCACTCGAAATGTTGAAGGCCTGGCTTTTGGAGCTATTTATAATGCCTTTATTGTACCTATGTACTATGTGGCTAATAAATATTGTTCATTGTTCATTGTTCATTGTTCATTGGAACATTTAATAACTGGGTAGATTTCCACTGTTCGTGGTTTTAGACAGGGTGAATCAGGGATCTCACTTCACATTGCCTTCTCTGTGAACTAAGCACAAGCTTGAATTGAAATATTCATGTTCAGAGAGAAAATATGATACCAGTTCTCACTTCTTGACAATAATAGTTCGAGTCTCTTAAAGGTTAAATCAACACGTTTATATTTAAGTATTGCCTAAGTAGTGCTGAAATAATTGGATTAATTAATCGTAATAATGCCCCAAAACAAATAGCTTACATGATATAAACTATTAGACACGAATACTGATTGAGAAAGTACATCAACTAGGAAGATGGCATTCAGGGAGATAAATTCCTATGTTGCTCTCAAAGATTATAATTAAGTAGGATCATGCGGGATTATTTCAATATAATTTGACAGCTAATCGATATAAATAACCTACATTGGTCAATCGGAACAACCAGTACAAGAGATTCAAAATATTTCTGAACATGTTGTATTTTCATCAAAATATAAGATAAATCTAAAAAAACAAAAAAATAAAAAAAAATAAAAACAACTACTGGTTCTACTCAAAGCTATTTTAAACCTGACAATGAGGCTAATAGGTTTAATCTTAGAGCAGTGGAAAGAAACTATATTGCACATCTTTATTTTTTTTAAGAAAATTATTTATATTATTTATTAATTATAATTAAAGGTATTATTATAATATAAGACATTTTCCTAGAAGTTTATTGAACCTTGAAAACGTACAAAAGCATATTATGTTTGGCAATTATTTATGGTTTTAAAACATATTGTTTTAACAATACTTAGTAATTATATTTTAATGCCGAAAACACATCCAGAAAACTGAATTAATTTTATCCTACGACGAGCTTTCGGTTTTAAAATAAAAATCCGTTGAATGGAATTTATACTGCAGTGTTTTCTGTGAACTGCTGAATGGAATTTACACTGCAGCTTTTTTTGTAAACTGCTGAGGCATAGCTAGAAATAGACAGTATTATTGTAATCTGACACAAACATTCTCTACCTTGGCTTCAATACTCATTATAACCCGTGTCTATTACAAGTATATTTACACAAGCTTAAAGATATACAGTGTTATGTACATGAAATAAAACGATAAGGCCAGATAGCTTCTTTATGTGATAAACATTTGTTTCTCAGATGAACATTTTTAATGTGAATACTGCGAAGTTTCACATAACTATTTGCAGGATGAAGCTGAAATTGGGCGCCAATGTCGCGAAAAAGTAGGGAATTCCGTAGCCTTGATAAAGTTAAGGTCATAGGTCAGACTATAGGACATTTTCCAGTTCGTTATTATTACTGTAGGAATCGCCTTTGTCCTCCCTGAGGACATAACCATTCTCCTCGGGGTCGCCATCACAGTCCTTGGCGCAATGGCAGAAAAGTTTAAGGAACGTCTGTCTGAACTTTGCACTCATTGAGCAGTAGAGCACGAAGTTGATGGCGTTGTTGACCAGGGCGCCTATGTCCATGACGTCCCCCAAGGGCATGTAGACGGCGTCGAAGAATCCTTCCTTGCAGGCGCTGAGGACGATCAGCACGCCCTGCGGGAGCTCGGTCACCAGGAACAGAACGATGACCGTCATGAGCATCATAGTGGTTCTGGAATGTTCGTGCAGCTTGTGATTGTTGGAGGCAGACACCTTCAGGAAGTCCTTCCGCTGCTTCAGCTTCGTCCTCATCTGGTACAGCAGCAAGGAGCCGAAGATAGAGATGAGGCAGCACGGCACCAGTTTGGCCAGGATGGCGTACATCCAAACATTGGCCAGGATCAAAGGGTTCGTGTCGTTGCTGCCGAGACGGATGTGCTCCAGGAAGTAGAACGTCTGGTTCGGCCTGGTGTCGTTGGTGATTGTCTGGTTCGGACCGGCATTGTCCGAGAGCGGCTTGGCCTTGAGCTCGTTGCTCAGGTAGTTGGGAATCATGACCAGGACGGAGACGACGTACGTGCCGATTACTAGATACCTGGCCTGGATGTTGCGGCGAAGCCGGATAGAGCTCGCCCGGGTAGGCGACCGGATGTGCAGATACCGGACGATGGCAAGTACGACGCAGAGCCAGATGCTGATGGTGTGCGTGACGGTGGTCAGGCTAATGTGGAAGAGCAGAAAGCTCATCCAGCCTTTAGAGTTCCTCTCCGGCGTCTGTGACGTGCTCGGGTGCATGCAGTAGAAGTGGATGGCGAAGGGTAGATAGCTGAGCATGGTGATGATGTCGGACACTGCCAGGCCGGTCAGAATCTGGTTCACGGGCGTGCGCATGTGCTTCCGGGTCAGCACGGTGAAGTTGAAGGTGTTGGTCACTATGCCGCCCACGCACACGCAGAGGGACACGTAGCCGTGGTAGCGGGCGTACCAGTTGGAGAATTCGTTGAGGTCATCGTTGACGACAAAATCGTTGGACATCGTCAGCTCGCCGGGTGCCAGACATCGCACATTGTTCTCCAGGTACCTGGAATGAGAGAAATAAACATACCTTTCAGACATTGTTATCATGACTGATAAACACATAGATTTTTATGAGAGAGTGATTCGTACCTGTCACTACCAAATAAATTGAGTAAGTTGGCGACACCAAAAAACCATGTAGCTACATCCACACTTAAAGGGTCAAGAGGTCAGCACGAATGGCCAGAGTGTGTGTAAGAGACAGAAGGGAACACAGGTCGAAGTCAGGACAGGTGTTGGTTAGATAGTGATAAATAAATATATAGAAGTGAACGTTGATCTCACTTTAGTACATATATGGAGAACTTGAGGTGAATTGATGTATGTTGAATTGTGCTGTATTATAACTCTCTAGGGAGAGAGAGAGAGAAAGGAAGATGGCACGCAGTCATAATAGTAGAATAATAATAGTATGTCAAATAAAGTCCAATCAAATATGTCACATCTGGCAAGACAAGAATGCCAGTGACAGTATCTAAACATTTAAATATTTATTTAAAAAACCATTAATAGAAGAATTAAATGTTTTATAAAAAACAACAACAACAATTCGTATCAAATAGTGATTCATAGATGAAAGCTTATATTTCGAGGCACACAATTTTATTATGTCAATATTTTCAAATAGTCTTTCTTCTCTAGCACTTAAATCCTTGTAGAAGAGACTTGAATCACCCTATGGGGGGGGGGGGGGGGTCTTTTGCGTGCCATTAAATATGGCTCTGCGTGCCAAGTGTGGCATGTGTTCCTTAATTTGCCGACCACTGTTCTAATGTAATGAGCTGGCTTTTAATACAGTGAGCAACAAGAGTTAGAATGACTATAGTGTGGCTGCTTGCAATTTTTAACTGAAACCTTATTACAAATGACATATTTATATAGCGCTATTCATAACAAAGTCTTCGAATGCGCTTTACATTTATGGCCTACCATATGTTATTAGAATTAGTATTCTCTTATTGTAAAAAACAAGGCATAGGGGTTAATAAAACAAGACAAAAAATAAAAGTATAAGCAAGCGGGAAAATCTTTTTAAAGATAAAATTATATAAGCAGTATTTAAATCACTTAAGCTCCGTGTTGAGTGTTGATCACAGCTCTTTACGCATACAATTGTAACGTTACCTGGTTATAGGTCGAGTGAAGACGTTCAACTTAAGCCACAGCAAAGAAAGGCAAATAACACACACATATAAAATATTACATAAATAGGCCAGGTAAATATCTAAGACGCAATTAAATACAATACATTATTATAGAATGAGCGCTAATGTTATAACACAGTATAAATGTTATCTATCTATAAAGTCTATCATTAACAAACAATAAATGAACACAACTGCAACGGAGAACGTTTAATAAATCAGGCAATACATTCTTTAGTAAATTAATTCTTACCTAACCCTACGTTTGGGCGAACATGGAAGGGGGGGGGGGGGTGGGAAGGAGACATGCTACGCATGGTCTCATTACACAATCCAGCAGAAAAAAAGGGGGGGGGGGGCGTGACTGTTCACCTTGTTTCGAAGTAAAGGGAGGGACTGAAATGGGGGACAGACATTCGTGTCAATGTATTAAAAAGATGTCATGCATATTTGCATAAAAAGATAAAATATAGGGCAGTGCAGATAATATTTTTTTTTGTTCCTCTGACCTTGAGCACACACAGTGACCTTGAGCACACACATAGAGTTCAAACTTACACGTCTCACAACACACACACGAAGTACACAGTCGCTATTTGTTATTTATAAGTACGGAGATATTTCATGAATTAAACTTCATGTTACAAAATTAATAGCTTTAAAAAAATAATAAGAAGAAGAGAAGAAATAAAGATTTAAAACAGAATGTATCTTTAATAAATAAACTATGTTATATATAGGTCTATATGTGAATAACAAAATTTGGTTGACGCTTTTGTTAGCAGTAAGAAGTTGACAGTTCACGTTTTCAGTTCATGTTTAACGTGTATGATTGTTGGTGTGTTTAGCAGCACAGACAAGTTTTAACAGCATTCCCTTCGGCTACCACAACAACGAAACCTAATTTTTGAACACCACTTTAAAATAACACGTAATATAGTTTACTTATATCCTTTCCACCTTTAGATTACATCTGCAATTGTTTGAAAAAATAATAGTTATATTGTTGTGTGTATTGTGTTGGCTGCGCTATCCCCTGTTATACCGTGGCCTTTACAATCTGACCTAACCTTTTTTTATATAAACTTTCCAACATAAGGGTGTTTAAAGGGGAACTAATCGCATACTATCGAGAAAACAAATATATTCATGGTTATCTGCCCTTGACCATATGTTTTTGTTTCATGGCAAATTCACGAGATTCAGCTGCAGGTTACGTATTGTGTTTGACAACCACTAACACACATGTAAAGCCCAGAATAACATCAAGAATAAACTATAATATCAACTATTACATACAACAGCTGTTAAACTAAAGGGAAAAAAAAGTCGCAAGAACTCGATGGAATAATTCTTAAATCCCGTTGTTTCTTGGTGTCTATTTCTTCTGGAAGCTGTGAAATTTGGGGAAATTTAGACTGTTTAAAATATCTAGAGAAATAAACCCGATTGCAGACATTAGTAGCGGTAGTCAATATACTTATTCTTGTTGGTCAACATCTAACATTAGGTTACATTAAATACCAAAAATTTTATGATTTAAGTAAAGTACCTTTCGGACCAATCTGATCATGGGGCTGGTGAAGCAGCGTTCACCAGTTTCTGTGGCCACGGCATACAAGGGATTTATGGCCAGTACAATGCACAGCCGCCTTTACTTTACCCAAACTAGTGTCAAGTACCCATCAGGGCTGGGTAGACTCAGCGTGCACCAGAATTCGAACCCAGAACCTTCGGATCGCCAGTCGAACGCGCTGCCGCTCGGCTACAGTGCCACTATGATACTTAGAGGCCTTGAAATGTCCCTAAATGAGGCAGGAGAACTTATTCCTAATCTTACCGAGCTAATCCAGCATTAAGATTCCATATTAAATAACTAGTTAATATTCTATGCTTCGAGGTGGTCTAGTGAAAAAGCGTTCTAATACCGTATCGAAGGTCACACGTATAATATGTGCAATCTTACCTAAATTAAATACAATCTAGAAGATACACCTAACTCTAAAGACACACTGAATCAGCGTTGAGCTAGTCACACAAACGTCCTGGTAACGGAATACAAAACTTCAGGACCTCTGATCTTTGAAACTCTGGACAAAGTAAACTATTTTAAAAAAGATATAATAAATTAACAACACTCAATAAAACAAAGAAGTAATTCACTTTTAACAGTTTCCTCACTGTTTAAAATATTATTTCTTATAATCTCTTACGGGCTAGCATTTGAAGCAAAAGTTTATTATGCCATCGACAAATCAGTGGTTTAAATCTAGAGTCTACACTTACATTTCAATCAGATGTTAATTTTTTTGTCTGTTCAGACAACCCATTCTATGCTTGAAAATCACAATATAACAATTATAAATTACATATTTAATAGGTAAATAAAAGACATCAGTCTAAGGGATAAATTAACCAGTCGAGAAAAAAGTTGGACTCTTACAATGCAGATAGAGATAGTCTAGTTGTTTTACAAAGAACATGCATAAGCAAATGATAAGAAATTTAAAGGATGACAACATTTGCCTTGGACACCATAATGAAATTTTGTGTAATTAACCTTGATTATGAAGAACATGTTTTTGTTAAAATATATATAAATATATATATACAGTACTACCTCGGGTTAGGAGCTAAATTCGTTCCATAACTCGGTTTGTAAGCCGAAACGTTCGAAATACAAAACGTTCGTAAACCGAGACCCTGAAATCAATGAAATAGAGACAAACTGTTGCAAGTTGAAAGAAGCGTTATTTTGTGTTTAACATCCGGGTCCTTTACCCGACAAAACACAAAGAATACATTAATTCACGTATACAATAAAGAGAAAGTAACAACAACTCGAGTTTCATTACCCGCAACTAAAAGTGCTCATAAAGTTGTCGTTCGTAACCCGAATTATCCGTGACGTGAGGCGTTCGCAACCCGAGGTACCATATTAAATTTCAAATACAAAATGTTTCACCCCTGCTTTCTCCTAAATTTGAATTCCGTTTAAAAAAAGGAACTATGGCTAATTTATGACAACATAATACCAAGAGATAGTATAAAAACAATGAGGGTAATTAGTTATTTATACAGCTGACCCGTTTGACCTACTTAGTATTCCACTACAGCACAAGCAGAAACGAATATAACAAAACAGCTACTATTTTTATCATAAATAATACATAAGTTGCAAAAATGTAAAGCATAAACAGAAAAAACAACTTCAAAATAAAAAAAAGGACAGTAAACATCTTTTTTTGCCTACTTCACGCTACCCTTCCCACAAGCACCTACACTTCCGATCTTTACATAATGTCGCGCACTGGTGTCTATTTTTAGCCGCTTTATTTTACGCCGGAGATAAACAGATCTAACTTGGCAAGTGATGTCGGGAGGATGGGGGGAGGGCGTGCAAGGGGTGTAGGCGAGGGGACGAGACGGACATAATGTCCAATTTTAAGAAAAAAGGTAGAATGTAAAAAAAAAAAAAGCCGACAATTAGGGGCAATAACTCACAATCGAGATGACGATAAGGGGAGATAAAGTAGAGAACATCGACCCGAATTCATTAGAAAGACAAAGGGGAAGCACTTTCGTGGGGGGTAGGGGAAGGGAGTGTCACGGGAGGATTATGTTGACGACACAAGTCGCAGAATTTATGTATGTATAGATCTGTGGGAATTTTCATCATTGAACTGAATGATTGCCCTTGCAATCCGATAAGCGAAATATTATTACCAGAAATTACATCACTAGCAGAGCGGCAGAATATCAGTAAACTAACAAACCAAAAAAGCCTCCAACAAAAAGAAATGTTCAAATCAGAATATACAACAAATGATTATAATGTTTATTATTTAATACTGTCGCCACACAAAAGTAATGATGCAAAAGCGAGCGTCTTATTGAAGAAATTATATAACCACGAAAATACAAAGATAATCTTTGACTAAGGACTGATACAACTACCACTGCAATTTATTCCAAAAAAGGAACTGAGCATTTTAAATTTAATAGCATGGATAGAAGCGCTATATAAATAACCATTATTATTATTGTTATTATCATAAATTGTAGGCAATGCAAATTGAGCCCAATTTCTTATTAATAACAATGACAGTAACAGTTCGGCTGGCGTACAGAAGGTCCTGGGTTCGAATCCTAGTGAAGGCTTGGTTTTGTCCCTTAGTCTACCCAGCTCTGATGGGTACCTGACTTTAGTTTAGCTAAATTAAAGGCGGCTAGGCATTGTACTGGATCCACAATCCCCTAGTATGCCGTGGCCACAGAAACTGGCGAACGCTGCTTCACCGGCCCCATGGATCAATTTGTTTCGACGGGATACTTTTAACAGTGACGAAATCTACTGACTATTTCTAGAATTAAATAGCAGTGGTCACACTCATTATTACATAAGCCTATGGAAGTCTGAGACCATTAATATTACGGCCATACAGTGATACATCGACTCTAAATTGGCTATAAGTATTATTAGTATCTTCAGGTATTAATATAGACAAATTAATATATTTGTTACTGCTTTCAGTTTTAATCAATGCGAATGTAAAAATGTACTAAACACACACACAAACAGACACACATGTATAGTAAGAACTATCGAACCATGAAGGTGTCAATGACTCTAATCAGCTCTACCAAACTCTGCAAGCGTCATTGACTCTAACCAGATATACCAAACTATAAGCGTCAATGACTCTAACCAGATAAACCAAACTATGCAAGCGTCATTGACTCTAAACAGATAAACCAAACTATAAGCGTCTATGACTCTAACCAGATATACCAAACTCTGCAAGCGTCATTGACTCTAACCAGATATACCAAACTATAAGCGTCAATGACTCTAACTAGATAAACCAAACTATGCAAGCGTCATTGACTCTAAACAGATAAACCAAACTATAAGCGTCTATGACTCTAACCAGATAAACCAAACTATGCAAGCGTCATTGAATCTAACCCTATATACCAAACTATAAGCGTCAATGACTCTAACCAGATAAACCAGATTATGCAAGCGTCATTGACTCTTAACAGATAAACCAAACTATAAGCGTCAATGACTCTAACCAGATAAACCAAACTTTGCAAGCGTCATTGAATCTAACCCTATATACCAAACTATAAGCGTCAATGACTCTAACACTCTAACCAGATAAACCAGGTTATGCAAGCGTCATTGAATCTAACCAGATAAACCAAACTCTGCAAGCATCAATGACTCTAATCAGGTCATATGTTCAATCAACCATCCAATGGGCCACTCAATCTTCTTGTATGCTTTAACGAATGACCCACAAGGCTGAGATTCATACTCTAGGTTAAACGATGCTTTCAATATCGTCTTGCTGCAATGTGGGATAAGTCTTGTGGATGTTCTAGCCAGAAGTTTCAAGCAAGCTCTATTGCATTGAGTATTTATTTATTTGTATTTGTTTTTTTTTCTAGCAGAAATTTAAGAAAACGCTTATGTGTTGTAAAAGTCTACATTGCATTGTGAAAATGTTCAGCCTTATTTCAATTTGCCAATGGCGAGAAAGAGATCGAGAAGGTAAGAGAGAAAAAGAGAGAAAAAGAGAGAGGGAGGAGAGACAGAAAGAAGATGTCCTGAAAGAAAGAGGCAAACATAAATGTCATAAAAATGTCATAAAAATGTCACGAAACCTGTCCATGGTAACACCTCAACGAAATCCCCAAACTTGAATCTGACATCCCCTGTAATCTACCTACTACATTTCCTATTCTTGACAATGATCTTTCACAAACATTTACAAAATGTTATTATGAACTATTCTGAGCTGTATGTAGATATTTACATGTTTGCAAAAGGAAATTAAAATACGCTTGCGCTCTTACTTATATAGACATACATGTATGTGAGTGTTTGTGTGTGTGGGGTGTGTATGACAAGGGAGGTAACAGTAGGAGAAAGGGGCGAGCAGCTTTATCGATTTCTATTTCAAATTACCCTGTTTAAAAAAAAAAGGAAAGACAACCTCTAGCAAACAACGAGAGATAACAAACTACAGCAACAAGTCTGTTTACTTGTTTCTTGTTGTTTATGGAATTCAGAGCGTACACAATTCTGTAATCAACGTCAACACAAGAAATAAAATTATGTTATTATTGGGCTAAATACGGCTGTTTATCTAATCATTATTTTGTTCTAGAAAAAAAAAGAAGAACATAATTTCGTTACGAAAACAATAAAGATTTATCTGGCAAAAAGTTGTGCAATTAGCTTAAAAGTTATTTAGTTTGTTTTTTTTCGTTTTATCTTAAACTTTTATTTATAGACCTACCAAGAATGGCGGGAAAAGTTAGATGAAAACAACAAAAAATAACTAATAAATGAACAAATAGACACCAATAAATGAACAAATACACACCAATAAATGAATAAATAGACACAAATACAAATTAACCCCCCCCCCCACCCCCAAAAGAAACGTTAACTCAATTAGTTTCTGTTTTAAGTAAGTACATTCTGTATGTACATTAACAAATTATGTGCAGAATAAATAAGACATTCCCTTTTTCTATTACTGGAGATAAATAACATTGTCACGTGTTTGCGTTAGTGTGTGTGCGTGTCTATGTGTGTAGGCCTACATTTTATAATTGGATAACTTACAAAATATTGGGTGTTGAAATAACAACAACAACAAAAAAATGCGCGACTAAACGTTAAGATACGAAAAAAGAATGCTAGCCCCACGCTACGATAATATAGAGGTTTTCTCAGAGTTGCTTATCTAAGGGTCACAGAGCGTAAGGAAATTGTTAGTTGGCGAAGTAAATTGTGTGATTATTCATGATGATTTATACACTATCTACCCAGCAAAATGCGTTCATATTATAAACACTGTTAAAATTTTTGTAAGCACCCTTAAAAAATATATATATATTTAAAAAAAATCTTCTTATGGCTTAAAGTTTTTTTTAAATTAAAACAGCTGTATGACTAGTAACTTCCTGCTGGTCAGTGAGAGTGGGTCGGATGACGGCAGATTTTGACCCGGGATAGTCACATTGATTTACTACATGAAAATATGCCAGGAGCCAAAAATTACTGTCTGGTCTCGTGACGTGCACGTGCAGAAAAGTAAAGTACCCATCGGACCGAATTGATTATTGGGCCGGTGGAGCAGCCTTCACCAGTTTCAGTGGCCACAGCATACTAGGTGATTGTGGGGCCAGCACAATGCCCAGCCGCCTTTACTTTACCCCAACATATGTCAGGTACCCATCAGAGCTGGGTAGACTAAGTCACACCCTCGAGTCCAAGGGAAAGAAATCGTAGCCTTCACCAGGATTCTTTCTCAGGATCTTCTGTACGCCAGTCGAACGCGCTGCCGCTCGGCCACCAAGCCCCCGTGCATACTTGGTGCCAATCTTAGAACCAAAATATTATTGCCAGCTAGCTGTACAAAGAAAGAAAAAAAAGTAGCAGTAGGTCCAGTTTCTGCCCGCAGACCGTGGGTCGGCTATCGTCT
This sequence comes from Anisus vortex, assembly GCA_949126835.1. NCBI lineage: Eukaryota > Metazoa > Mollusca > Gastropoda > Planorbidae > Anisus > Anisus vortex. The sequence continues at coordinate 33,859,698 of OX421507.1, forward strand.
TACGACTAGACCACTTTCAAAATAAATAGCCAAGTCTACACACACAAATAATAATTAAAAAATACAACGAAGAATAAAAAGTACGTATGGAGATGGTCGTCACAGGCAGCGCGTTAGACTGCAATACGATTGCCTCGGGTTTGAATCTAGGAAAAACAGAAGAACACACGTTACATAGAATATTCTGTAACCACATTATTTGTAATTGTAATTTACAAGACAGTCATAAAATATTGACTTGTATAAGGGGCAAGGGTGTTAACTCTCAGCAGCAATACGGCCCATTGAATGCGTGTATTTAATAATGTGCTGCAATTGTGAATAATATACGAAAAGCAGAAATCTCATTGACATAAAGCGTGCCTTTAAAATGCCCTTCAACCCAAATGGCCTTATCGTACCTGTCGATTACAGAATATTATTTTATTATTTTATTATTATTATTTTATTATGCTTTGCCTTTATTGGCTATTCATGTTTGTTACATTGTTTCTTTAAGGAAAGTTTTATTTCTGATAGAAAATTTTCAATGGCTGCTTTCAAGCAAACACAATGGTTTTTTTAAAAGCGTGCACGTCTCTGGAGAATTTCCCAATGTATGTGGTCAATGTTGTGATATTTGTTATTGACTGTCTTTTAAATGTGAGGTGTGGTGTGCTGTGTGTGTGACATTTAAAACACACATACACACGACGTGAACATACATAGTTCTACTGACATGAACTTTTCACCGATTTTCGAGACACCAAGGGCAGATATTTGAGCTTTTGTCACAATGGGCAATAGAAATCGCCAGTTCGGAACATATTGCAATTATCTGGCAAGTTAAATGTCATGGCCATTTCTAAGGGACATAACTATTGTACGTTTCGTTACAATGAACCGAGCACAATGTTTCGATCAACAGTCTCTCTCTCTCATTTTCACACACTCTTTTGGTATTTCTAGCATTTTCTCTCTCTCTCTCTGTTATTCCTTTTTCTCTTTGTCCATCTCTGTTTTATCCTCTATATCGTTCATTTTAAATATTTCTTGGTTCAACAACAATGATCATGATAACGATGATGAAAACATAGATATAACGAACATAATAAGATAAGATAAGAATGGGCATTTCTTATAGCGCTTCTATCTATGCTATTAAATTAGCATGCTCAGTGCGCTCTTGGTGTTATTTGCAGTGGCAGATGTATTAGCCAAACAGAATGGTCTTTAAGTTCTTTTTAAAAGATTCTCTTGTCACAGATTCTCTCAATGTCTGAGATAGACTGTGCCATAAAGAAGGCGCCACTGACTCAAATGAGCGCACTCCCAGGTACTTCTTTCTGTGTCCATCCAAACTAGGAGTTTTGAGGAGTGACTGTGTTCAAGAGCGCAGTTCCCTAGATGGCTCATGCCTTGATATAAGCTCTCGAAGATGCGAAGCAGCAATGCCCTTTATGCATCCTTACGTAATGGACATAATTATGTGCTCTATTCGCACAATATGATAACGTAGATGATAACATATATGATATCATAGAAGATAACATAAATTACATCAATCACTATACCAAAAACATTACCGAAGACAATGATGAAATCGATAAAGAGTAGATAACCATGATTGTGGCAACGATAAATACAAATATGTAATGATTATCATCACACAGGCGAAAGCAAGGACATTGCCAAAGATGAAAACATTAATGAGGTAAAGATGATCGCAAAACTGATAAGGAAGAAAATAGTATAGATAAAACAAGATGTTAGCGTACATAATAAATATAGGATGATAACAGCTGCATGTCTGCTTGCTTGGAAAATATGCGTTTTTATAAAATAATTTACTGTGTAGGCGGGCAAGTTAAACCCGCTTATCCACGCCAAAAAAACAACAACACACCAATGTATTATTTGGAAACTTCTGTTAAAGTCTGATCTTCAGGATGCATTCTTTCCTTTCACACTAAATTAATTAAATCTGGTGCGGAAAGGCTTAGTTGATCAACTCTTCTCTGTGCTCGTTTGCCCGCTCCGGCCCCATCACCCCTTAATTTTTTAGACCTAAGACAACAAGTCTGTCCGTCTTAATCGATAAATAGCCCCCACATCCCCTCCCTGCCCCACTTCCCCCTGCCATCCCAACTCATTTGAAGAAAAATACTCCCAAAAGAAGAAGGAATATATAACATTAAACAGTTACATTTAAACAAAACAAATCGATGCTTTGTTCAAGTTGAAATTGCGTCGGTTATTGGTAATTGTTTTATAATAGCTGGCACAAAAACACTTGAATTACGTTTTCTAATTCTCCCATCTATTGCACCATTTGTATCTAATTTCCCATTCTATTGCATTATTTGTATCGAATTTCCCATTCTATTGCATCATTTGTATCTAATTTCCCTTCTAAATATTGCTTCATTTTTGTTATCCTATTTCTATTAAAGACCAAGTGAAGAGCTTTTTATCAAAATTGAGTTAACATTTGATTTTGATAGTAAATAGTGTATTCAGTATCTGAATGTTAAAAAAAACATGTATACAAAATATCAAAGATACATTTTAAGTAATTAGTTCAATATTTGCACTTAAATGTGTGTGTTTTTCGGAAGATTACTCCAAATCTCGTAGCCATTTGAGATGTTTTTATTTCCGGCAATATAGGAAAGTGACGTAACATAAAGGATTCCGACTAGGAAAAATGAATATTGTCACGTGTTTTGAATCTATTGCCACATGTTTTGAATCTTTTCCCGGTTCTTATTTTTAACAAAATGGTTAAATATAGATTTATAGCGTCTATTTTTATTTATTTATTTCCCTTGTGATACGTCACTGCCGTATGAGGCTATTCCAAATCTCGTTCCTTTGAGAAAAACCTCTTCACTTGGTCTTTAAGTTTGCTGCAATGTTTAATGTCTCTTTCTTCTGTGCCTCCTGGTTTCATGGCAAATCTTGGACGGTGTTTGAACATATAGCCTAGTAAATATTTTGGACAATAAAGTTAATATTTTTGACCAACATAGTGACCATTTTGGACCAACATAGTGAATATTTTGGACCAACATAGTGAATATTTTGGACCAATATAGTGAATATTTTTTTACAAAAAAGTGAATTTTTTGGACCAGCATAGTGAATATTTGGGACCAACATAGTGAATATTTTGGACTAACATAGTGAATACTTTGAACCAGCATAGTGAATATTTTGGACCAACATAGTGAATATTTAGAACCAGCATAACGAATATTCTTCTTCTTCTTCTTCTTCGTAATACTGTGGAGACCCCGTAGAACCGAGGAAAAAGTCCACAATTTAAATACACATAAAATAACATAGCAAACATAACATAGCAAACAACAGTTATATACAGATAAAAGAATGTCACTTTAGGTTTTTGGACTAGCACTTTAGTGACGATTTGAAGGTTGGAACTGTAGGGGCAGTGATGGAGACCTGGTCCAGGGTATTCCACAGCCTAATGGCTGACGGAAAAAAAGAATATTTGTAGACGTCGGTGCGTGCATGTGGGACATGCAGCTTGAGCTGATGGCCTCGGGTAGAGCGGGACATTTTCTAGATATTATTGGACCAACATAGTGAATATTTTGGACCAACATAGTGAATATTTTGGATCCAAAAGTGAATATTTGGACCAATATAGTAAATCTGTGTGTATGTGCAAGTTTGTTTATTAGTGTGTAACCGAAGAGATAGATAGATAGATAGATAGAGAGCGAGAGAGAGAGAGAGAGAGAGAGAGAGAGAGAGGACGTGTTGGAACAATATTGTATTCCACATTGCTAGGTGAGATACACTACTAACTAGGAGCAATACTTCAGCAACTAAACGTATGCACCACCTGTTACGTCATTAATCTGCTGAACTTTTTATTTGCCCTCTCTCCTCTCAGATCCACAACGGTGCTCCCCCCCTCCCACCCCCTCATATTCTAATAGCATTGCACTGTCTGCTGTGTGCCACCTCCAAAAAACTGTTTCAGCTATGTATATCGAACTGAATTTTCGTACCAACGCGATGTGAAAAAAACAACAACCATGATTGTCTCCATCGACTGACAGACTATTGGAGTTGGAGAATTTACCCAGGGCGCTCTTAACCTTTCGCTGACCTTACACGGGGTAATGTATACCCTTTTCTGCCCTCCACCAGTTGCCCCCATGCTCATGGTCTGATCAGAGCGAGTTCTCTGTTTAAGAAGTTTCTATCGATTCTCCTGTTGTCAACAGAGTTATTTTGGTTTTAAATGGAAAGGTTTTCCTTTCTGGAGCGTTTTCAGTCTATAGGGCGAAGGTGAAGCTGAGTTACATTCATTCCCCGCAGGGAAGACAGTGAGGCTTGTGTGGCCAACTCAATGTCCAATAATATTGTCAACTGAAAGTTGACTTGACGACTTGTGAAAAAGGAAATGAATTTAATGGAACTAATAAATGAGTGCATTTATATGTCTATCTATCTATCTATCTATCTATCTATCTATCTATCTATCTATCTATCTATCTATCTATCTATCTATCTATCTATCTATCTATCTGTGTATCTATATATCTGCCTCTCTGTCTATACATCTATCTATCTTTATATTTATGTAATATATGTCTATATTTCTATATATCACTACATCTATCTAACTATCTTTGTCTATTTATCTATCACCATCTCTATCTTTTTATGTCTGTCTGTCTACCTGTCTATCTCTCTATCTCTGTTCTTCTGTCTATCTATCTGTCTTTCTGTCTGTCCATCTATCCGTCGGACTACATCTATATAACTGTTTATTGAACTATTTTTCTATCACTATCTATGTATAGTTTTGTCTGTCTATTTGTCCATCTTATTATGTCTATCTGCCTTTTATCTATCTATGTATATATGTATATCTATCTATCTATTAATCTATCTATCTATCTATGTATCTTTCTATCTGTCTGTCTGACTATCTATCGGCCTCTCTTTCTATCTTTATATTTATCTTTCTATCTATCTGCCTATCTATCTATCTATCTATCCATCCATCTATCTATCTATCTGTCTGTCTGACTGTTTGTCTGTCTATTTGTCTGTCTATGTATCTACCAGTCTATTTATCTATTTATATATCTATCTGTCTGTTTATCGATCTAACAACTCAATATCTCTCTATGACTACATATGTATTTATCCCTGTCTGATATCAATGTCGATCTATAACTATCTCTGTATATCTGTCTGTCTATCTATATATCTATCAAGATGTCTGTATCTATGTCTGTCTATCTATATATCTATCAAGATGTCTGTATCTATGTCTGTCTATCTATATATCTATCAAGATGTCTGTATCTATGTCTGTCTATCTATATATCTATCAAGATGTCTGTATCTATGTCTGTCTA